>JAZKJV010011666.1:0-225694 GCA_037367405.1 Ottelia alismoides | reverse complement strand
TTGCCCTCTACATCATCCAACACGCCTCAGGTATGTCATGAACATATTATTTCATCTGATGGTCTTTGGATGGATTCCAGGCTGAGACAATTATACAGAACAGTGTGGATGATGACTTGGAGGTTCCCATTGCTTTGAGGAAGCCTCGTCGTCAGTGTGCTACTTACCCTCTTGCTGCACATGTTAGTTTGGATCATCTTCAGAAGAGTACTGCGCTTTGTTGTGGGACTATCTGCAGTTACTGTCCCACGAACATATCAGAGGCGTTACAGACAATAGTGGCGTATGGCCATGGAAGAGGAGATGGCAGCCTTGCAGTCGCGGGGTACATGGAATCTTGTGCCTGCTCCTTTGGGTACCTCCGTAGTCGGCTGCAAGTGGGTATTTACAGTCAAGCACAAAGCAGATGGCAGTGTGGATCGCTACAAGGCAAGACTTGTGGCACGTGGGTTCACCCAAACCTATGGGGTGGACTACCAGGATACCTTTTCCCAGTAGCCCGACACTCAACGCTTCGTATCCTTCTGTCAGTTGCAGCTTCCAAGGATTGGCCTCTTTATCAGCTTGATGTGAAGAATGCATTACTATATAGGGATCTACAGGAGGAAGTTTATATGCAGCAGCCACCAGAGTTTGCTATTGAGGGGAGTCCAGAAGGTATGCAGGTTCCATAAGGCGATTTATGACCTTAAGCAGAACCCTAGAGCTTGGTACCAGAAGCTATCAGAGCTAATAGAGCAACAAGGGTTTGTACGGTCTACTGCAGATCATTCACTTTTGTCCAGAAGACACAGAGAGGTACCATTGCTATTCTTGTCTATGTAGATGATATCCATTGTCACAGGGGATGATGAGCAGGGCCATTCAGACTGCCAAGGAATTCCTTGGTACGCAGTTTGTGACCAAGGATCTTGGCACTCTTCGATACTTTCTTGGATTGGAGTTTGCAAGGAATCAGTGTGGTCTTGTGATGACCCAGAGAAAGTTTGTGATGGATCTGCTTTCTGAGACAGGTATGACAGAATGCAAACCTGCTACTACTCCTATGGATCCAGGTGTGAGATTGTATGATGATGACACTGAAGAGGATGACAGCAGGAGATACAGAGAGTTTGTTGAGAAGCTCTTATATGCCACCATCACCAGACCAGATATTTGCTTTGCAGTGTGCAAAGTTAGCCAGTTCATGGAGCAACCCAGGAAGGTGCATATGGATGCGGTCAGATGATTTTGAGGTATCTAAAGAACTCACTTGGTACTGGTCTTATCTCAGCATGGATACATCCCTTGAGGTGACTGCATGTGCAGATGCAGATTATGCAGGGTGCCCCAAAGACAGGAAGTCTACTTTTGGCTTTGCTGTGTTTGTAGGCAACTCCTTGTTTCATGGAAAGCAAGAAGTAGACATTGGTTGCAGATCCAGTGCATAATCTGAATACAGGGCATGGCACAGGGAAGTGCAGAGATGATGTGGGTTAGATCCGTATTGACGGTCCCTTGCTGTTGAGGTTCCTCTTCCTATGCAGTTGTTATGTGATAATCAAGCAGCTCTATTTATTTCCAATAATCCTGCTTTCCATGAACGAACGAAACATATGGAGGTGGATTGCCATTACACTAGAGACATGATTCAGAAGGTCTCATATCCACCACTCATGTTTCTACTGGAGATCAGACAACTGATATCTTCACCAAGGCACTTACTAGAGGTCCTTTCCAGAAGTGTTGTACCAAGCTGAGCATGATAGATATCTATGCTCCAGTTTGAGGGGAGTGTTGAGATTGTTGAGATAATTATGGTAGTTGTTGAGATAATTATGTTAGTTTTCTATTTTTGGTATGTATCTTTATGTAATTAACCCAGGGCTTTTCTCCTATATAAGAGAGCCCTAGGATCTCTTCTATCGTATCAAAAATGTTTCCTCCTAACAGGTTCCACGTTAAATCTTTGTTCTTCCATGTTTATTTATTTTTATTTCTGATTCCGCTTCCGCTTCCTATTTTCTAACATGGTATCAGAGCGGGTCGATTCTCGAGGATTTTTATGTTCATTATTTTTCTCGAGATTCGTTGTTTCTTAAAGGTTGATCGAGAAGAGTTTTTTTCGAGTTCATGATTCCAGTTCTAGGGTTCCCATCTGGAACCGTAATCTATGTCCTCTTCATTCACGCGGCGACGCTCCCAGACGATGCGATCTTTAACTCTGCAACAACTAGTAGGCGGCTGCCCTAGCCGCCTTCAAACCCTAACGGCATCGCCAGGCCCTCAGGCCGCAAGCATCCTCCAAGTTGCATCCAACGGTGCGATCATCCGATCTCTGCAAGTCCAGATGGCGCAGACGCCCTTATTCAAGAGCGATGGCAGCCCCCAGGCAGGTTGTCCCTTCCGAGCGACGCAACCGATGCCGCACATCAACTTCCCTTCGCGCGAAGTCCCTCGATCTCTAAGTCTGCGCCCGCTCCAGAGGCCCCTTCCGCATCTCCCTCCCAGCGTGCGACCCTTTCCTCTCGTGCGCTGCCGCACAGGTGGAGAGATCTCGAAGTTTCAGGCGATGCACCCGGGCGCGCAATCCCCCTGGCTGTGCTATCAGCCACCGCTCTTCCAAGCCCCATCGCCCCCTCCTCTAGCAGGTCTAGGCTCCATCACCGTGGAGCGCGGTGCCCTCGCGCTACTTCCCCCCTCCCAGGCGGCTCCTCCTTCACGCCTCCCAGTCGGTGGCGGTGCCTCCTAGCCGCTCTCTCCCTTCTCGTGCGACGACGTGCTCAAGCGTCGCAATCCCATGCGACACTCCCCTTCGCTTCCTTTCGCGGTGCTCCAAAAGACATGGCCCATCGGGGGCAGCTCGCGTGGAAGGGTTCCCATCGGGGAACCCTAAATAAGCCCGAAAAGGGCTTCTGCGTTCTGGCGGGCCCGTTAAAAAAAATTTGGGCTAATGAGGCCTACCGAGTGGGGTCTTGTTTTATAAAAAAACTGTGGGGGATTATTTGTTTGACGAGCCCCAGGGAAAAGAAAAAAAAGGAGAGAGTGTTCTTTTGGGCCCAGATATATGGGCCGAGACTTGCTTTAAATTGTCTCGAAAAAAGGACGATTACAAATTAAAAAGCCGTACGCAAAGTTTTTCAAAAACAATGTTGCAAGAAAAAGCCGAAACAAATGTTGAGACGGCTTTAAAAAATGATTTGAAAAATCGGAAAAAGTGAAACGGCTTAAAAAAATATTTCGAGAAAGAAATGATTTGTATTTTTTTTAAATGCCGAAAAAAAGATATAATCGGCTTGTTGTTCTCTTATTGTTTTCCCCATGTTATTGTCTTCTCCCAACTTGGTTAATGTCCATGTTTTCCGACAAATATGGGAGAATTGGGAAGTATATGTAGAGTCACAGGTCTTTTCTAGATTGCAGATTCTCTAGACCTGGCAGGTGTTCAGACTCTACAACAAATTATTCAGACTCGACGATTGATTCCAAGTCTCCAGTTTCAGACTCCCACATGGATGCAGTCTTCTTTCAGATGAGCAGATGTTTGCCATCTTTTGTAGTGGTCCACATCTTTTCTTGTTGTTTCAGCCAGAGTTTTCATGTGAGCCATAGGGACTCGGGAGTAAAGGATCATTCCCTATGTCATATTGGCAAGGGTTTTCATGTGGTATCATAGGTGCTTCAGAGTAGAGTACCATTCTCTATGCCAGATGGGAGAGACCCAGTTCTCTGACGAGGAGACTTCTTTCAGACTCCATTCTCCAGCGACCGTGGACTCCGACGAGGATTGCACTTCCACGGCCTTTTAAGTTCGGTCCTTTTCAGAGTTGTGCACATTATGTGGCGGGCCAGAGTACTCCGACGAGGAGACTCATTTCCAGTTGCAGTGACTCTGACAGGCGCAGTTCAGAGCACATGCTATCCGACGAGGAGATTTAGCAGACTCACACTCCAGCCCGTTCGTCCTCCTCACCAGCACAACATGAGAAGCAACGCCCTCGACATCAACAGTTGTGCGTGTTGAGTTGATATTGTCCGTAGTGTTCTGTAGCGTGAGTTGAGTTTTTTTATGTTTGTCCAGGCTGAGCATTGCATGCTTCAGCTTGAGGGGGTGTGTTGGAGTATTTGGTTGTGCGTCATATGAGTTATAGGAGGGTAAATGATCTCTCCAGGATCCATTTATCTCATCTAAGAATTTAGTGCCACATCTACCAGTGGTGGGACTTGGAGGCTTTGTGGAGGCTATATAAGGAGTCCCGGACCTCCTGTATCAGATGAGAAAAGTGCAATAGACACAGCAGCCCTCTGAGACATTCTCCTGTGGTTTCATCCCACTCCTTAGGGAGTAGGGTTACACGTTAAATCTTTGTTCTTCAATATTTATTTATCTTTATTTCTAATTTTGCTTCCGCTTCATATTTTCTAACACTAATATTCCAGAAGTCATCAAAATAATGTTTACATTATTCCCCCACCTTCCCCGACCCCTATATATTTCTAGTAGAATGCGTGTGAAGGGCTTGCTAGGGTTTCTGGGAGTGGAGAATTGACACATCCGGCGACGTCAAATTGTCTCCTCTCCCTCTCTTTACTAATCTCTCACTCACACTCTCTTCCGGGGTTTTGAGATAACTCCTATTTCGACTGGTTTTTGTTCTGCAGGTTAATTCATACGCACCTTTGCATTCTGACTCAATTGGCTTGTTGTTTCCGTTTTCCTCTATTATTTCTTAATTTTGTTCTACTTGTTCTGTAATTAATTTACTCATCATGTAAACCTAAAAGTGCATACTTTACATATAAGGCCGAGTACCTGCCTGCTTATCATATATAGTTCTGATCGTGTGGCTGAATGAGTTCTGTTTACCATCTGCCAGATTCTTGATCTTGTTTATTTACAAATCGCAAATTTGCATATATATGCATAAATCCTACATATAAAAAGCTACTAAATTGGCTCTCTTGATGCTACATTTCCATAAAGTTGCGTTCATTTGACACGTCAATTTGATGCCCCTTATGTTTTAAACTGCTCTGATTGTCTAGTTTGGCTCTGTGTCCTATTGATATCAACCCGGGTATTGTTTCCAAGTTTGACTTTTTCGAGCTCCACGTCCTTTGCTTCCCTTTTCTGCCATGAAAAGCTTCCTTATTTACACACAAAAAGAAAGGAGCACAGAATCTTGTTAGATACGATACAATTTTAATGATCATCATGTCAGATTTCTAATATTTTCTCTCTTTGTCTGATATGAGTTAACTTGGTACAAAAGCTTGATTTGGAAATTTCTCATCTTAGTATGAGTTTGTTGGAAAGAAGATTATAGCAGCCACTTTTCTTATTTTCCATTTGTATGCTTGAATTGATTCTCCAGTCAGGCCATGTTTGGATTACCTAATGTAAAGTGATTCCATGGGATCCTTTTCGATGCAATTGGATTACGTGTTTGGCATTAATGTAAAAAGATTGTTGGAAAGAAGATTATAGCAGCCACTTTTCTTATTTTCCATTTGTATGCTTGAATTGATTCTCCAGTCAGGCCGTGTTTGGATTACCTAATGTAAAGTGATTCCATGGGATCCTTTTCCATGCATTTAATCTAATATTTTTTTGCTAGGTTGTTTTATGACGTTAATTAGATTACATTTAAATGCCTCATTTTTTTCCACTACTTGTAATGCATCATTTGAAATTCACATTTATTGCATTTAGATTGCTTGTAAAATGATTCCGTGGATTATGTTAACTTTACGGAAATTGAAACACGGCCTTATGGAACCCAAATGAGTATAAGAGAGACGGGTGGTTTCTTCACTGGACTCATTCAAATCTTGGTCTATGGCTGTTTGGAACTTCTTACTTTCACTTGAAATCTAAACAAGCTGTTTCTAGTAGCTAGTACTTTCCTTCTCCCCTTTCGCATGTTGGCTGGATTGGGATTTTCTGCCTGGTATGCAGCAGAGTGCTGTTGGATATGTTTTTGGCCTTCTACTCTTCCAACCCTCAATCAAACCACACACGCCTCATGGAGGTTTGATTTTACTAGGTGTTAAGGTATTAGTTATCTTTTACTTCTTTTATGCATTTACTTTTCGTTTTGTCTTCTTCGTGTAATTTGCCGGTGCCCAACATGTTTCTCCTCTATAAAAGAGAACCCTTGGGCCTAATGAATAAGCAATTCATTGATTCCTCTCAACATGATATCATAGCGATGATCTTAGATCGGAGTTCTTGTACTCCACTTCAACCCTAGACCCCCACCCGCAGCCCTCTCACGCATCGCACGCCGCCGCCAACAAGCTCCATGCCTCTGCACATCGCACACCCATGCTCTTCTAGGCAATGACTGCTGCTGCTGTTGCAGGGCTGCCGCATGCACCCATCCCTCCCGACGTCATTGTTTGACCACTGGATGCATTCTCTCCCCCCACAGGCACCGCCACTGGCCCTTGTGACCAATTTCTCCCCTCTCCGTCGTCGAACGACAGTATGAAACTGTCTGATTTTGACCGAAAAAGGTGATTTCAAACCTATAAATCACTTTTTTGACCCTAGTACGGATCAAGGATTTTCGAGGATGGTTGTATGAGTCTACACGTACAACCAATCCTTTATATGATCATGTAGACTCGCTCAGATCGATTTACTTCCCCAGTCAAGTTTTGTTTCAGCCTTCTTTTTTATCATATCAAAGAACAATGGTGACATCTTCTCTTCGTCCGATGCCCTCAAGGGTTCGGCTTCTATCGTAAAGATGGATAAGACCAACTATGAGTTGTGGTCCATGCAGTTTTTGACCCTTACGCAGTGCAATAACAAGGAGCACATTTTCACGAAGCCCGGGCTGACGGATAAGACTGAGGGCAATGCTTTGTGGAAGCAAGATGATGCATACGTGCGTGTTTGGCTCCCTGGGACTCTTACCACAGAGATCGCCAACGACACTGTAAACCAGCCCACCGCCAAGGTGATGTGGGATATTCTGGCAGTCACGTATGCCCAAGAGAAGAATGATGCCAAGATTTTTTAGCTACAGTTTGATATGTATACGACCAAACAGAATGGTTGTCCTCTGCATACCTTCTACTCTTCGCTTTGAGGCATGTTTGAGAAGTTTTGCAGCTTAATGCTCGTTACCACTTTCACAGAGCAGCAGATGGCCTACAGGAACTCTACGATGGTTGGAATTTTCTTGGTAGTCCAGAGTACGAGACAGCACGCGTACAACTTCTTACAGGCACGATCATACCTCCCATAGAGGAGGCCTACAATCACCTTAACATGCTTCTTATCCCACCACCTGCCACCATAAATACCTCCTCAGCGATGACTGCATCTCGCGGTAGGGGAGGTTCTACATAGTTCGGAGGGCGTGGTCCTCATGGAAGAGGATGTGGACACTAGCGTGGCTCCTGTACCTACTGTCATTGTCCAGGTCACTCTGAAGATACATGTTATCAGAAGTACGGATACCCCGCATCTGCTCGTGTTGTGAAGCAGATTAAACCTCTAGACAGTTCGGCTCCTCGGACATATTCATGTTTTGATGATATTGTCTTCCGTCTAAGGGAGATAACGACTCATGTTGCTGGCATCATTACAAGTTTCCCAAATGTTGCAGCTGCTGCTAGAGCCTCTTCGAGCTCCTCAGGTATAGCCTATGCTTTTACCCGTTGTAGAGGGCAGATATGACAGAGTGAATCATGGATTTCGGTGCTTCTCACCATCTTTGTTTAGACAAAGCTCAGTTTAGTTCTTACAGGTCTATATCCCCTGATAGATGGGTCGTCATTGCGAATGTGGTTTACTTACCTATCACAGGATGAGGGAAGTGCACTTGACGCTGTCCATGTACATGCAGAATGTTTTATATGCTTCTGATTTTCAGATGAATTTGCTTTCTATTTGTCAGATCATGAAGGATCTGCACTATCGTGCCATTTTTGACCCATCTACTCTTGTGTTTCAGGACATACTCACGTGCAAGGTGATTGTTTGTGGCCATGAGCAGCAAGATCTCTACTGGTCCAGTCTCCCAGTGCCGGTGCCTCTTCAATTTCCATTGGATTAATCTCTCCTTGTAGCATCTTCATTTTGGCCACCTTCCTCTGCAGAAGCTGTGACATGTCCTCCTACAAATCTCCACACAGTCTTCCTTCTAGTGCGAGGCATGTCAGCTTGGGAAACATCATCGCCTTCTTTCCTTGGTCGTTAGAGTTGTAGTAGTACTCATTTATTTGAGCTTATTCATCTAGATATTTGGGATGCCAGTCGTGTTCTTGATCTCCAGGGCCACCATTTTTATCTTATTGCAGTGGATGATTAATCTAGACTTTCTTAGGTTTTTTTATTGAAAAACAAGTCTGAAGGTGGATCTGTCATCAATCTTTTATTAATGAAATAAAGAACATTTTCTTTGCTACTATCAAGTTTATTCGCTCTGACAATGCCTTAGAGTTCTGCACGTTATTGTTATCTGAGTTCTTGTGGTCTCTTGGCATCGTAGACCAGAGCTCGTGTGCTTACACCTCTCACTTGATGGAGTAGGACACTTTTGATTCAGAGTCGTGCTCCTCATTCTTTATGGGTTGATGCAATCTTCACTGCTTGCTACTTGGTGAACCACATGCCATCTTTTATCTTAGGAGAGATGATTCCTTTCTCAACCGTGTTTCCCGAGGACATTTTCTCCCTTACACTCCGTGTATTGGCTCTATTGCTTTTGTTCGTCATCTGACGCCTGGTCGTGACATGCTCTCTCATAAAGCTATCAAGCAAGCCTTTGTAGGTTACTCTCGTACCCAAAAAACATATCGTTGTTTTGATCCAGTTTGACAAAAGTACTATGTTAGGGCAGATGTCACCTTCTTTGAGTCTATTATGTATTTCTCTCATATTGGTGACAGGTTGACTCTGTCTGACTCTGGAGAGGAGGTATACATGCCTTCTCCCTCTACGGCTACACCAGCTCCAGTACCTACACCACCTCCATTACCTCCTCCACAACTACCCAATACGATGGCCCATATGTTACCACATTTTTATGTTTGCAAGTCTCGCACAACTCCCCCTGCTCATGGGCCTTCCCCATCATCCAGCGCGCCCCATGTATGCCATGAGCATATTATTTCTACTGACGACACTAGTAATTTGTCCATACAACATGATTCTTTACAGGACGAGCAACTATCCTCTCAGCATGGTCGTTTATAGGTTCAGGAGGAGGCATGTGATTTGGATGTGTCTATTGCTTTACGGAAGCAGAGATGCACTTGTGCTACATATCCTCTTGCATCCCATGTTTCCTTAGACTCTCAGAGGATTTCATGAGATTTATCGTGGGAGTGTCAGCCGTGGAGATACCACATACATATCAGGAAGCGATAAATGATAGTTAATGGTATCTTGTTATGAAGGAGGAGATGCTTGCGTTATAGTCACGTGGCACATGGAGCATTGTTACATCTCCTACATGGGAATCGATTGTAGGATGCGAGTGGATGTTTACGGTGAAGCACCGAGTAGATGGCAGCGTGGATCGCTACAAGGCAGGACTTGTGACTCGCGAGTTCACACTTTTGTTACCATCATTTACTTGATGTGACTATGACACTTTTGATTCAGAGTCATGCTGCTCATTCTTTCTGGGCTGATGCAGTCTTCATTGCTTGCTACTTGGTGAACCACATGCCATCTTTTATCTCAGGAGAGATGATTCCTTTCTCGATCGTGTTTCTCGAGAAGGACCTGTTCTCTCTTACACTCCTTGTGTTAGCTCTATTGCTTTTGTTCATCATCTGACATCTGGTCGTGACATGCTCTCTCATAGAGCTGTCAAGCATGCCTTTGTAAGTTACTCTCATACCCAAAAGATGTATCGTTGTTTTGATTCAGTTCGACGGAAGTGCTATGTTAGTGCAGATGCCACATTCTTTGAGTCTATTATGTATTTACCTCCTGTGACAGGTTGACTCTGTCTGACTCTGGAGAGGAGGTATACATGCCTTCTCCCTCTACGACTGCACCAGCTCCAGTTTCTACACCACCTCCATTACCTCCACCACCACTCGGTACGTTGGCCCATATGTTATCACATTTTTATGTTCGCAAGTCTCGCACAACTCCCCCTGCTCATGGGCCTTCCCCATCATCCAACGCATCCCATGTATGCCATGAGCATATTATTTCTACTGACGGCACTAGTGATTTGTCCATACAACATGATTTTTTACAGGACAAGCAAGTATCCTTTCAACATGGTCGTTTACAGGTACAAGAGGAGGCATGTGATCTGATGTGTCTATTGCTTTACAGAAGCAGAGATGCACTTGTGCTACATATTCTCTTGCATCCCATGTTTCCTTGGACAGACTCTCAGAGGATTTCATGAGATTTATCGTGGGACTGTCATCCGTGGAGATACCACAAACATATTAGGAAGCGATACATGATAGTTAATGGTGTCTTGCCATGGAGGAGATGGTTGCGTTACAGTCACGTGGCACATGGAGCATTGTTACATCTCGTACATGGGAATCGATTGTTGGATGCGAGCGAGTGGACGCTAACGATGAAGCACCAAGTAGATGAGCGTGGACCGCTACAAGGAAGGACTTGTGGCTTGCGAGTTCACACAGACATATGGGGTGGACTATCATGATATTTTCTCTCTAGTAACTCGATATTCTACACTACAAATTCTTTTTCCTGTTACAGTGATAGAGACTGACCCTTATATCATCTTGATGTGAAGAACACGTTTCTTTATGATGACCTACAAGAGGAGGTCTACAAGCATCAACTACTTGGGTTTCACTGTTGAGGGGAATTGTCAGAAGGTTTGCATACTTCACAAGGCGATTTATGGCCTTAAGCAGAGTCTAAAAGCATGGTTTCAGAAGCTCTCGGATTTGATAGAGCAACAAGGGTTCGTGAGATCGACCGCAGATCATTCACTATTTGTTCAGAGGTCTAAGAGAGCTATAATTTTCGTACTTGTTTATATTGATGATATCATTAGGGGATGATGAGCAGGGCATTCGGGCTGCCAAGGATTTTCTAGGTCAGCAGTTTGTAACCAAGGACCTTGGCAGTCTATGTAACTTGGACTGGAGTTTGCCAGGACAACGTAGTTTGGTGATGACCTAGAGGAAGTACGTTATAGATCTTCTCTCTGAGACATGCATTGCAGATTGTAGGCCTGTCACTACTCCAACGGACCCAAGCATGAAGCTGTATGATGATGAAACTAAGGTAGACAAGAGAAGGAACATGGAGCTTGTTGGGAAGCTCTTATACAGGACCATCACCAGGCCAGATATATCCTTTATCTGAGCAGCGTGAGTCAATTCTTGGAGCAACGTAGACATACACATATGGATGCAATCCATATGTGTCTAAGGTATCTGAAGACCTCACCTGGCACTGGTCTTCTATTTTACAGACACACCTCTTGCCGTTATAGCTTGTGCAGATGCAGATTATGTGGGGTGTCCCAAGGATAGGAAGTCTACCTCTGACTTTGCAGTGTTCATAGGGAGTTCATTGGTATTGTGGAAGAACAAGAAGCAGACAATGGTCATCAGATCCAGTGCAGAATCAGAGTACAGAGCCATGACACAATGGAGTACGCATATGATGTGGGTCAGATCTGTTCTTACTGACCTAGAAGTTGAGGTGGCTCTTCCCATACACCTCCAATGCGATAACCAGACTGCTCTCTTCATTGCCAACAACCGAGTCTTCCATGAAAGGACCAACATATTGAGGTAGTCTGTCACTATACTTGAGACATGATTTAGAATGGTTTCATCTCCGTGGACATAGAGGGCTTTACAGACTGGTCCAACCTCTGTGTGCTGGTGCAGCTACTATTCCGTCTGGACCTGTTTCTCCTTTCATGTGGCATCTTCTCTTTGGACACCTTCCTATGTAGAAGCTATGTCATGTTCTTCCTCAGATCTCTACTCGTATTACCTTGGAGTGTGAGGCATGTCAGCTTGGGAAGCACCGTCGTTCTTCTTTTCCGAGTCATCACAGTAGTCAGTTGTTTGAGTCGGTTCATTTTGATATCTGGAGTCCTAGTCGTGTTCCCGATCATCATGGACATCGGTTCTATATGGTTGATGTGGATGATTTCTCTAGATTATCTTGGGTATTTTTGTTAAAGAATAAGTCTGAAGTAGATCTCGTTGATAAATCGTTTCTTATTGAATTAAGAACATTTTCTGCTAATGTAGAAGTTTAGTCGCACTGACAATGCCTTGGAGTTTTCTGCTTTACAGTTGTCTGACTTTCTCAGATCTCTCGGTATTGTTCATCAAACTTCTTGTGCTTACACTTTGCATTAGAATGGTGTTGAACGCAAACGTCATCTTTTGGATGTCATAGGACTCTTTTGATTCAGAGTCGAGCTCTTCATTCGTTCTGGGTTGATGCAATTCTCACTGCATGTTACTTGGTGAATTGCATGCCTTCTATCCTTAGAGAAAAGGTTCATTTCTTGATTGTGCTTCCCGAGGACATATTCTCCCTTACTCCCAGGGTCTTTGGGTCTGTAGAATCTGTCCACAATTTTACTCATGGTCGTGACAAGCTCTCTCCTGGAGCTGTCAAATATGTGTTTATTGGTTATTCTCGTACCCAAAAAGGATATATATGTTTTGATCTTGTAGGGAGAAAATATTATGTGAGTGTTGATGCCACATTTTTTGAGTCTATTATGTATTTTTCTCCTACCGGTGACATGTTGTCTAATACTGAATCTGGCGAGGATGTCTTTGTTCCACCACGGCCACATCCAATCACCCTGCCCATGAATGTGTCCTGAAACACAAGAGAAGATGGATCCAAAATGGTATGGCAATGTAAATCTTTTATAATATGACTAATAGACAAAAGATTCATCTGAAATGCTGGAGCATGTAAGACATTCTGCAAGCGCATCGACGGGGATAGAACAATCTCCCCCTGGCCAACAATGGGTAGATGAACCCCATTAGCAATTACCACTGATCTACCTGGAGGGATAGATCTGTAAGAAGTAAACCGAGCCCGATCTCCACATATATGATGAGAAGCTCCGGAGTCCATGATCCAATCAGTCAAATCTGAACTACTATAACTGGTAAGTGTGTAAGCAATACCCTACGAACTCGTAGATGCTCTGACAACAGCTGCAACATCTGAAGATCCTGTTGCTGGGGTGGGCGGTGTAGTCATCGTCTCTCTCAATCTAGAGACAATATCATCAAGCCTCGCATCATGAGAATGAGTTGGAGTATCTCTGTCTGCTCAGCTACACGGGCAGACACTGGATACCCATACTTCAGATTGCATGTCTCCTCTGAATGTCTTGGACGTTGGCAATACGAGCATGGGTCACACTGACATCCTCCTCCTCGACCACGGGATCTGCGTCCATGAAACTGTGACATACCCCCTCTGCCATGAGAAGCAACCATCACAGAGGGAGTTTGGGCTACGGTAGTAGACGAAGTAGTGATCTTGCTCAATCTCTTGTAGACTTCCTCCATCGGAGGTATCATCTCCCCAGTAAGTAGTTGAGTACGTGCTGCATCGTACTCTGAGCCAAGGGATGACAGAAAGACTCTTGTCATAGTGGCATTCCTGTATGCATGTTGTTGCTCAGTGCTGGTAGTAATGGACATAAAATTATAAAGATGCTCAAGCATGCCTCGGAGATGCAAGAAGTGGGCATGAAGAGCATGACCATTCTGCTTGGTCAAGAAAATGCCATACTGCAACAAGAGGATTTTGCTCTCATTCTTCGCTTGCCCATATGTATCATCAAGGATATCCCACATAGCCTTGGTTGTGGGTTGATTGACAATGTCGTTGGCAATCTCCGTGGTGAGCATCCTGGAGAGCCAAATCCGTGCATAGGCATCGTCTTGATTCCATGAAGCATTAGCCCCAGTTTTGTTCGTAGGCTCTGAATCAGTCAAAGTGTGCTCCTTGTTATGACACTGCATAAGGGTGTGAAACTGCATGGAGCACAACTCATAGTTGGTCCCTTCCATCTTTACGATAGGAGCCAGACCCTTGAAGGCACTGGGTGACGAAAAAACGTCACCCTTATTCTCTGACATGATGAAAAAATTGTCAAAAATCCGGACCTAAACTGGGGAGTAGACTTCTTTGGTCTACACAATCATATGAAGGAATGATTGTGCATGTAGACTCATACAACCATCCTCTTCAATCCTTGATGTAGTCTACGACTGGAAAACATGATTTAAAGGTCCGACATCACATATTCTGATCAGAATCAGACCGTATAGGCCTTCAAAAGTGCCCGAACGACAGCTCGCAAGTAGCAGCTGGCGGCTATGGCCGCAAGGGTGCATCTGCCGGCGGCTGAGGTGGTCGGAGGGACGGCAGGGGTCGGCCGGCGGCAACCAAATGCCCCTACAGGCAGCTGACAGGCTGGCGGCGGAGGAGAACTAGGCCAGCTGTAGGCAAGCTAGCGACGACGGAGGAGAACTAGGCCGGCGGCGACAAGCGAGTAGGCCGGGGGGGGATAGGGTTTGAGATATGGGAACTCAGTCTAGGACTGTTGCTCCGATACCATGTTGGAGGAAAAATGGACTTGTGATATCATTATTGAGACCTTAGGACTCTCTTATATAGGAGAAAAGCTCTGGGTAAATTACACGAGAGGTACATCAAAGAAAGAGAAATAAGAAATAAATATAAAGAAATATAAATATCTCAACAATATTTACACTCTAGCTTGAGGGGTATTGAGATATTAGTTATTTTTTGTTTCTTCTACGAATTCGCATTTCTTTCCGTCTTCTTTATGTAATTTGCCCAACAAGTTTCTCCTCTATATAATTTGCCCTAGGGCCTCATGAATAAGCGATTCATTGTTTTCTCTCAACACTAAGAATTACTAATAATACATTTGATTGATAGACCACTTTAGAAAAGGCATCTTGATAGAATAGTGGGTGGGTAGAGGAGGGATTGGCTCTTGCAAGGATGGCTGCCTCCACGAGCTTCACCGCTTTCCATGAACACATCCCTTTACTCCTTCAAGTTCCACTTTTCCGCATCTACATTGGTGCTTAGTGACCTGGATGTCATGCCCCTTCCACCCACATCCATACCTCAAGTCATGCTTTTGCCCTATATTTAGTTGCAAATTCCACGACGATCGTTTTCATTACAACGATTTCTACAAAATCCCCGACTGGTGAAACAGTGAGTGTGAGAGAGGGAGGTGGAAAAGTGAGAAGGTCGATGATGGATGGAGAAAATGCAGAAGAGGGTACTGATCAATAACTACAAAATCATATCTTTTGGAGGTTTCTTTGTAATTATTTATTATTATGTTTTAGTATTAGATTTTTTAAATCTAATGGTTGGACTATTAGGTCTTAACGACACTGGTAACATGCAAATAAATAATTTTTTGAGGGCTCATATTGTAAATTTGAGGATTCTAAGTTAGGAATGCAAATTTCCCATGTCATGTGGCTTATGCAATGGGGCATTAATGGGATAATATTAATGAAAATTCGGATCCGGTTCTTGATCAGCAAGTTTTGCCCATGGATGCGTTTGAAAATGACCTAGATCCACCCTTTCTTTAATGTGAGCACGTGCCCAACCGCTTGAATACGGAGCTAGTCTTTTGTTCGGACCCAGATACAACCCTTTTCATTGTGGTGGACCTGACCGCTCTCCAGTACAATCAGAAGCTTCAGGAGATAGATGTTTGGTGAGGGAATGTCGGGTTCGAGGAGGAAAATTCGCGTGGGGGGCAAGTTGTTAAAGTTATTCACTGTATATGGTCGAAATTTTTTTTATTATGTACCGTAGGTAAGCCGCCTCTTGAAGAGGCGACTTTGGTTAAGAAAGAGCCGCCTCTTCAAGAGGCGGCTTTGTTCGACCATAAACCCCAGCGGCAGCCAGTGCCCGACCCACGCGTACACAGAACCCCCTCCGTCGAAGTCTCTCCCGCCTCCTCCCAGCTTGCTCGGCCTCCCCCTCCCGCCGCCCTCGGCTCTCCAACCATCTTGCCAACGTCCGTTGGCCTCGTTTCTGCTATTCCTCTCCTTCTCCACCTCAAGGAAGGTATGATTTGTCATTGGTTTAGGGTTTTGGCTACATGTTTAGGGTTTAAATGATTGTTTGAAATATTTTCTTCACTCTAATACATTGATGTCGACGTAATGGTATGTAGGATGTCTCGAGAAGTTCGTTGTTTCTGTCACTGTGGGGGTACAGTATCGAAGTCTAGTAAAGACGTGACCTATGTAGGAGGTCGTATGAAAACCATCAAAATTGGTCACGAAATGTCATTCTCGGGACTGATTGAGCACATTAAGTCCGTCTTCAGGTTGGATTTATCGCAAGGACTTGAGTTACAGGTATTTCATAAAATGTCCCAAGATGGAGCAAGTTTTTATATTAGGTGTGTCGAGTATGATGATGATGTCCGAGAGATTGTCGAATATGCTGAGGAGATGGGTGCTGCATATCAGCCCGTGATATTTAATGTCGCTGTCTCTATACCCGGATCCGGACCTCAAGTTTCTGTACCGCAAGGTGGATCCATACCTCCAGTTTCTGCTCCCGTGGTAGACATGGATCCTGTTAATGATCCGGAACTGGACAAGCTAATGGAACCCTCGCCACAGAATACGGATGATGAGATGGAAAATGATGACAATGAGGAGGAGGATCATCATCTTGGAACCCGTATTGTGTCTGACATTCCATTTTTGAACATGAGAGGTGGTGATGGCTATATTCTGAATGACGAAGATTGCATGAATTGTGATGATGGGATTAGTTTGAGCAACGAGTTGAAAAATGGCATGCTTTTCAAACGGGAGAGCACACTGAGGCATGTCCCCTTGGATGAGCGCATAGTTCACCACATTTGCGTAGCGGGTTTTTTGGGCGTAATGCAGATGGATTTCATATCCTTGGACTGGCACCTGATTACAGCTCTGGTTGAGAGATGGCGTCCCGAGACGCACACATTTCACATGCGCCATGGGGAGATGACTGTTACATTGCAGGATGTCGCGTACATATTTGGATTGCAGATAGATGGTCAGGCAGTGATTGGTCCTACTACTTCTCCTAGTTGGGCAGGCTTGTGTGAGCGGTTGCTTGGGATCCGACCAGAACGACCCAACATTGATGGCGCTCGAGTCCGCATGACTTAGCTACTAGAGCACTTCTCAGTTCTGCCAGAGGATGCCGATGAAGATACCATTCTGCGATACACACGGGCGTACATTCTACAGCTTTTTGGTGGTGTGATCTTTCCTGACAAGTCAGGAAACGAGGTCTCACTGATCTACCTACCATTTTTGGAGGACCTGGAGACTTGTGAGAGGTACAGTTGGGGCTCAGCTTGTTTGGCTTACTTGTACAAGCAGTTATGTGTTGCATTGAAGGCTGAGGCAGTAGAGATTGGTGGTCCCTTGATACTGTTACAGTTGTGGGCTTGGGAGCGATTCCCCCATATCGCTCCGGTAGTTCACCACCGACCTCTTTGGAAAGGGAAGCCATTGGGGGCAAGATGGCATGCAGAGTTTGATATCTCAGCGGAATCTGCACATGTGGTTCGACCATATAGGGATGCACTTGACCTACAACTAGATGAGCAGGTATTCAGTTAACACGTTATTACGATTTATTTTCAATTATATCGGTTTTTTTAATACTTCTAATTTAACGTAGGTAGTATGGAGGCCATATACAGAGGAGGTGTTGTCCCTGTTACCATTGTATTGCCGTGGCAATGAGGAGTTTCATGTGGCTCGTGTCCCCCTGATTCATTTTTGTATTGTGGAGCTACACACACCGGACAGAGTCCTTTGACAGTTTGGGGGCATTCAGGGGATTCCAATGGCTTGCGACACGTCATCTCAATTGCATGCAATCGATCTCCGAGGGAAGAGCAACGTCGATTGGACGGAGTTCCATGCAGTTTATATTAGACTATGGAACATCCTTAGGGACTACGTGGTGTCAATGACTCCCATTTCATTGGGAGGATCAGATACGACCGCCGAGTACTTGCCATGGTATCGTCAAATTACATGACGTTTCATTGGACGACATGGATGCACACTCGATTACGCGGTAAGATAGCATTTACTTAAATTACATATTGTGGTAGGATTTAACATGTTTTGACAACAATTGCTCATATTGCAGGTGTCTCAATTCGAGGAGATTGTTCGACTTTGCGATGATGGTGCTCCACGTATTAGAGAACTTGCTTAAGTTCTAGGATACGTGAGTCTATACAGCGACAGTTCCGAGATGGTCCTACCGACGAGCTTTCACAGGAAGATGCTGAGGCAGAAGCTACATCTCATCCCTGTTCACGTGTTCAAGGACGTGGACGGGGACGTGGTCAACGACAAAGGGGAGAGAGGCCTTCTGGCGAGGGAGATGTCCCAGTAGATACACAACAACCCCCTCAGTCTGGCATAGAATTTGAGGCCCCAATTCCTGAGTGTGGGACATCCAGAGAGCCTACAACGCCGCCTGCACCACAGAGAGATCGAGCGAAGCACAATGCAGGACCTTCACATCATTCACTCCTCCCGTTGTCCTTCTTTGGAGTTGAAGGAACCGAGATGACCAACATCGATGACATAGATCGCAACAGCCAACTGCATGGATTTGACCCTAGAGCACCGAGACCACCATGGCAGATGAAAGACCGGTCAAATTACAATACAAAAGGAGGGAGCGTAGACCATAGAACGATATGTTGGCAATTTTTTGTAATGTAAAGCAAGCATGTAATTTATAGTGTTTGCAACTATTGTCTTGTCGCTTGCGTTATGCACCTTGTAGCTGAACAATTTACTTTCTAATCTATGAATCTTGTCTTTTAAAGTTGTTCTAATATCATATTTTGTATTACATACTGTGCACGCACTTCGCCAACGTATGAATTTTTTTAAAAAAGGGGGAAGCAGCAGCTCTGCGAGCAGCAGAGCTGCTGCTTCTCTTTTTTTTAGGTTCTGGCGGACAGCCGCCTCTTCAAGAGGCGGCTTTGATTGAGAGCCGCTTCTTCAAGAGGCGGCTTTCACGAAAGCCGCCTCTTGAAGAGGCGGCTCTTTCTTAACCAAAGCCGCCTCTTCAAGAGGCGGCTTACCTACGGTACATAATAAAGAAAATTTTTTTCGACCGTATACAGTTAATAACTTTAACAACTTGCCCCCCACGTGAATTTTCCTCCGAGTTCGAGACTTGGAAGATGTCGTTGCTGGGGAGGGTTCTCGACCGCCAGAGCTGGGGTTGAAAGACCTGTGTATTGCGGCTTTAGAATGCTTTAATGTTGCACAACTGACCTCATTTGGGGACTCCAACCTGGGAAGAGATGGTGCTATTCGTGGGAAGCACTACAAGCCGAGGAAAAAGAGGCCTAGAGGGGCGAATGGATGCCTGAACCACATGGAGATGACGACTCAGGACCAAGCCAGGGAAAACGTGAAGATGTTGATAGCTAGGGCGGTAGGGGTGATTCCTTCTGTCGGTAAATGCGAGGTTGCTAAATGAAGATTATCTCATGGAACATGAGGGGCTTGGGGGACCCCACAAAGAGAAGCATTGTTGGTTCTCTTCTGAATGATTGACGCGTTGATATTGTACTTCTCTAAGAAATAAAGTTGCGTGGATGGACTGGATTTGTTTTGGAAATCTCTGGGGTTGAGGCACTTGTCGAAGTTCTTAGTTATTGATATAGTTGGGAGTACTGGTGGGGCTATTATCGCTTGGTATGAGCATTTGTTTGAGAACATGTTTGTGAAGGCATGGAAGTTTGCATTGGCCATTGAGCTCTTTGATAAGCGCCTGAACTCAGGATTGGCGGTCGCTTGTGTGCATGGTCTAACAGACCACTCCTTACGTCCAGAGCTTTGGGATGAGCTACATATCATGAGAGAGGCATTTCCTGATGTTATGTGGATTGTTGGTGGTGACTTCAATGTCACCTTTCTCTCGTCGGACATGTCGGGAATGGGAGGTGGGTAGGACCGGTCTCTGTATGTTTTTAGACTTGATTGGTGACCTGTAGCTAGAGATTCTTGATGTGGCAAACATTAGATACGCGTGGAGAAACTCAGGATCTCGTTCGAGGATGGATAGATTCTTGGTTTCCTTGGAAGCCTTGCAACTCTTCCCTATATGTGGAGTCTCTTCCTACTTGAGATCCAGGTCGGACCATTCTCCCATCCTTAGGGATTTTGGGGAGACTCCCCACACTCGTTCTTTAGATTTGAAGAATTTGTCTATTTGAGGAGGGTTTTCAAGAGCTCGTTGCATACCATTGGAGATCGGTGGAGGCGGCGAGGTTGGCAGCTAGCGAGGTTGGCCTAGAAGCTGGTTAGCCCGAGGAAGCATCTCTGTATTTTCAAAAGGAAGGTGAAGGATGCACAGAGAGAGGGCGGGGCCTGGGCAGAGGAGGTCGTTGGAATGTTGGACAAGGAGGACTTAAGGGAGTTATTGACAGAGGAGCTTTAGGTGCGTATCGATCATCTAAAATTTGTGGCGGATGATGATATGAAAAGAGTGACTGAGTGAAAGCAAAGATCTCGATAGATGTGGATGAGATGGATCAATGAGGGCAATGCGAATACTAAGTTCTTCCATACGATGTGAAAAGAGTTACTGGCAAGGGTGGATGGTGGGTTGGAGATCTGCACATTGGAGACGATGAATCGGGCTCTGCTAGCGGAGTTGGTGATTTGAATTTGGGGAGGGGGGACTGATTTGCTGTACAGAATGTTGTGTTCTATTTACGGGATTTCGATTGATCCCTCCGAGCCAAATGCCGGTATCTTGCTGACTTCCTACTTTTCTCAACCAGCTTTTCCTCGGTAAGAATATGTTTCTTACCCGTAGACTTCATGAGGCTCATGAACTGCATGTCCCATAGCTCATAGTTTGTCTCCTCCATCTTGACGATCGACACTGGACCTCTGAAAGCGCCTGTGGCATGGATATCTACTTTGCTCTTTGACATTTTGTCGGATGAAGAAAAACTAGGGTTCTGTAGACCAGAAGATTTGTCTACTCAAACATATAAGGATTTGGTTGCATGTGTAGACTCACGATGCAACCAATCCCATCAACACGAAGCGAGCGGAAGCGGGATGCCTGTGAATACCACAATTGACGGCTAGGAGTGTCGGTGACTATGCCTACGGCACATGGAAGCCGCCGCCGACGTCATCAGAGAGAGAGAGAGAGAGGGTTTGGCGGCGGCAACTGTGGCGCACGAATGCCGGCGGCGGCGGAGAGAGAGAAGATCCGGCGACGGTGGTGGCGTCGAGAGGTGTTGGAAGGTGGCGGCTAGGGTTAGGTTTAGGGTACGAGAGCTCCATTCTAGGACTGCTGCTTTGATATCATGTTGGGAAAATAATGAAAATTGTTTATTCTTATGAACCCTAGGCTCTCTTATATAGAGGAGAGACCTATGGGTAAATTACATAAGGAGGACGCAAGAAAATAAAATAAGGGAACAATATAGAAACATAAATATATCTCTACAAACCTTAAATGAAAGGAGCGAAACATAGATGACCAACCATTACTACATTACACCACACATCTGAAACCAAGACTATACAACGAGCAAAAGGGCACACCGGTTTCAGGTGCACATGTATGTTATATTGTGTGGACATGGTTGCATGATGTATGTTAATGGAAAAAGCATATTGCACTTTCTACTGTCTTTTATGCTATATGTCTATCTTGGTTCCGTGCTACGAATGGGGTTGTATAAGTGGATTGGATTGCCGATTATCCGTATTCTGGGGGTGTCACAATAGATCCACCCTAATCATCGGATGACCACATTGCTACATGATGTTGCCACATCAGAATAGTGATTCGGATATTCTGTAGGAGTAAACCAACTAGTAGGGAGAGGGGGTTAGAACCCTTTGGCAAGGACTTAAATTAATCAAGTATGGGATAATCCAAATAAATCTATGAGCAGACCACATTAACAGAAAAAGCACCAACTAATAGGGAGGGGGTTAGAACCCTCTGGCAAGGGCTTAAATTAATCAAGCATGGGATAACCCAAATAAATCTATGAGCAGACCACATTAACAGAAAAAGCACCACATGACGTGGCAAAGAATCACGTAAGATGACTGGGTACACACCACTTGCAACACATCTTAGGAATAAATTGTCATTCAATTCTGTAGTGGATGACACAATAAGTTTTGGAAGCTCATGTCTCGAAGAAAACAAAGGGTCTAATGACATCACACTAAATGATTTACGTTCTGTCATTGAAGACAGGCGATACTGGCCCCACCAAAAAACATGAGCCGTTACTGACTTCGTTCGTTGCACTGGACACCACCACCACCACACCATCCTCCACTTCTACACTTGCAACAGAACTAGGACTATGGCATCAACAGGATGTTGGCCCTAATGAAACCTCACAAATTTGAAGCACCTAGGTTGAGCAACCTGTTGATATGACCGCCTCACTCCGTGGAGTAGATCTTAGACCAATGATACCACCACGACCTCATGCGATTGTTTTGGTATGCTAGAATCAGCCTCCTCTGATGCACGTCCATCCAACCTGCATTAGCCTCATTTTACTCCATCTCTCCTCCTTGATGTGCCTCACCCTCTTCATGCTTACTCTCTCCATTCTTTCTCTCCATGCTCATACTCTCTCCTTGCACAGTAAGTAATGCTCCTTGGAGTCTACACTTCTTAATTTCTCCCTCTAATGTGTTATTTGGAGTAGGATACCTCATATATTTGTTACTTAATCATGTATAATTGTCAATCCTAAAGTTTTAAGTCTTTTGTTTTAATCTAGTTCAAGATTTACCTAGAATGTGGAAAGAGAATGACGAATTGATTATCAATGGGGGCCATAGGGCTCTCTTATATAGAGAGGAGAAACTCTAAAGGGAAAATTACATAAGAAATACAAAAGAAATAGAAAATGCATAAAAGATAAGGAGAGGTAAATATATCTCTTAACACTCCCCTCAAGATGGAGTATAGATGTCAATCATGCTCAGTTGGGAATAATATCTTTGGAATGGCCCTCTGATTAGAGCTTTGGTGAGCACATCTGTCGTCTGTTCTCCTGAGCTAATGTGAGAAGTAGAGATAAATACCTTTTGAATCATGTCACGAGTATAATGACAATCTAACTCAATGTGCTTGGTTCTCTCATGAAAGGCATGGCTATTGGCAATGGAAAGAGTAGCATGATTATCACATTGCAACTGCATAGGAAGAAGCGCGCCGATAGCTAAGTCGGTCAGAACGGATCTGAACCACATCATCTTAGTGCTCTGTACTCCGACTTAGCACAAGATCTAACAACCATAACCTGCTTCTTGCTCTTCTATGACACCAAAGAACTCCCTATGAATACTGCAAAGTTGGAGGTAGATTTCCTATCCTTGGGACATCTCGTATGATGGCAAGGGATGTCCTTCTGCTAAAAACAATCTAATACTTGGAGAAGACTTCAGATACCTTAGGATCATGTGAACTGCATCCATGTGAGTCTGTTTTGGCTGCTCCATAAACTGGCTAACTTTGCTTACGACAAAAGAGATATCCGATCTAGTGATTGTCACATGGAGGAGCTTCCCAACTAGCTCAGTGTATATCCTCTTGTCCACTTCCTCTGTATCATCATCATATAACTTCATGCTAGCATCCGCGAGAGTGGTGGCAGGTCTGCAATCAACCATGCCTGTCTTTTTTTACTAGATGGGATGAACCTCAACTAGAGGGCCATCCAAGACTCATCCCAAGATTCGAACCCTGGGCGCCTTGTGGTAGGCATGGTTATTAAGGCGGCAAGGCGACAAGGCATTAAACCTGGGTGCCTGTACGCCTAGGCGCGCTTAGTCGCGCCTAGGCGTGCCTAGGCGTTTTCCAAAGTGTTTCCTATGTATCGCATTTGAGACATGCGGCATATAGTTATTTAAAGCAAATGGATGTCACATGTCTCAAATGCGACATCATTTTCTTATTTTTTTAAGCGCATATCACATTTTGGAGATGCGACATCAGTTATTATATTTTTCAATTTTTTTTTACAGTAGGTATTGGATTTATTTATCTGTTAAGTAATTTTGATTTTATAATTACGTAGTAAATAAAGTGTTAGAGTAATAAATGTCATTCAACCAAACATTAGTGATAGATCACAAGAATGAAGAATCACAACACAAAAAAGAAACAGAACATAGATAATTAAACATGTATATAGCATTTTCAAAATGCGCTATGTATATCGCATTTTGTAAATGCGCTATGTATATCACATTTTCAAAATGCGATATATGTGTAGTACACATAAAAAGATAGTCGCCTATGTGCCTAGGAGCGCCTTGGCTCCCAGGCGACCCAAGACGTACATCATTTTCTATAAAAGCAAAGCGCTTTTTCTAGGCGTACGGTCTGGGGTGCCTGGGCGTTGAGGCGGGCCGCCTAGGCACACGCCTTAACATCTATGGTGGTAGACACCCACGCTAGCATCAGACCATACACCGTGGTTTAACCATGCCTATCTTTAAAAGGAGATTTGTAATATACTTCTTCTGGATCATCACAAGATCATGTTGGTTCCTAGCGAACTTAAGCCCTAGTATCGTAGCCCGCTAAGGTCCTTGGTAAAAAACTACTATTCAAGGAATTCTTTAGACGTACTAATGCTCTGTACATCATCTCATGTATCAATGATATCATAAACCAAAATGACAACGGTACCTCTCTGAGACCTTTGAAAAAAAAATTAATGATCTGCAGTCGATCTCATGAACTCTTGCTGCTCTATCAAGTTTGAGAGCTTCTAGAATCATGTCTTATGAATTATGCAAACCTTATGATACTCTCCCTTAGCAACGAACCCAGATGATTGTTGCATGTATACCTCCTCTTGCATATCATCATATAGAAAAGCATTCTTCACATCTAGTTGAGACATGGACCTATCTCGTACAACTGGAATTGAGGAGAGGTTCTTAAGAGTAGAATGACGTACCACTGGAGAGAACATATCTTGATAGTCCTCCCTAGAGGTCAAGGTGAACCCACGAGCCACAAGCCTAGCCTTGTAGTGATCGACGCTGCCATCTGCATGGTGCTTCACTACAAACACCCATTTACAACCAACCACAGATGCCTCAATGGGAGCAACAACCAAGCTCTATGTGCCACATGACAAGAGTGTTGCCATCTCCTCCTAGCAATATGCCACTGACCATCTCACATAACCTCCTGATATGTTCATGGGATATCCACAATTGAGAGACCCATGAAAAATCTCCTAAAATTCATAGATAGACGCCCTAAAGAAACATGGGCAGCGAGAGAAAATGTAGCATAGATACACCTCCGCTTTCGTATATGTTGAGATTATTGTACATCTTTAGTGTTATTTTATATTTCATTTTCTTCATGTACCTATCATGCTATTTACCCAAGGTTTTTTCTCCTATATAAGAGAGCCTTGGGGTCTCATGAATATTAAGCAATTCATTTTTCCTCCAACATGGTATCCGAGCAACGATCCTAGATCGGGGTTCCCATATCCCACTAACCCTACACGCCGACCCCCCCTCGGCACGAGCCGTCGCCAGCCTCTGAGCCGCGCGCATCCCTCCCCTCCGCCCCGTTGCCCCGCGCACCCCTCCTCCCTCGCTCGCGTTGCCGCCACACACATCAGCCCCTACGAGGCCTTTCTAGCACCACCCAACGGCGGTTGTGCTACAGGCAACCGCCCAACGGCCTCTTTGCCTAGTGGTTGGTGTCCTGCATCTGCATTCGCAGAACTAGCCTCTTCCACTGTACAAGACACGGTTCAGCTACAATTATGCCATTTCAGAGGGCCGATAAGGTCTGATTTGGTTCGAGATTCATGATTTTCAATATATAAATCACGTCTTCCGACTTTAGACCACAACAACAATTAATGAGGATGGTTGTATGAGTCTACATGCACAATCAATCCTCCATATGGTTGTGTAGATTCTCGGACTAGTCTACACGTCAGTTTTGTTCCAGCTATCGGCGTTTATTTTACCATGTCAGAGAACAAGGGTGCCGTTTTTCTGTCTTAAAGGGCCTAGCTCCCATTGTGAAGATGGATGAGACCAACTACGAGTTGTGGTCCATGCAATTTCGCACCCTGATGCAGTGCCATAACATGGAGCACATTCTGATGGAATTAGAGCTGGCGGACAAAACTTGGGCTAATGCTTCTTGGAAGCATGGCGATGCCTATGCTCGCATTTGGCTCTCCGGGATGCTCACCACGGAGATTGCTAATGATATTGTCAATCAACCCACGACAAAGGCTATGTGAGATATCTTAGCAGACACATATGGGCAGGCAAAGAGTGAGAGAAAGATTCTAATTGCAGTTTGATATTTTTTTGGCCAAGCAGAACGGTCGACCTCTTCATGCACACTTCTCTCGTCTTAGAGGCATGTTTGAGCATCTGCATAGCTTCATGCCTGTTACTACCAACACCGAGCAGCAACAAACATATCGGAATGCTACTATGACAGGAGTCTTTCTGTCATCTCTTGACTTTGAGTACGATGCAACACGTACTCAACTACTTACTGGAGAGACAATACCTCCATTGGAGGAGGTATACAAGAGGTTGAGCATGATCACTACTTCATCTACTATTACGGCTCATGCTCCCTCTGCCATGGCAGCTTCTCATGGCAGGTATTTCACAGTTTCGCAGGCGAGGACCACACTGTCGAGGAGGAGGACGTCAGCGTGGTCCATGTTCACATTGCCACCGTCCCGTTCATTTTGAGGAGGCATGCTATCTGAAGCATGGATATCCTGCGTCTGCCTGTGTTCCTGAGCAGATCGAGCCTACTCCTACTCTCGCTCCTGCTCATGATGCACGTTTTAATGATATTGTTTCTAGACTAAGAGAGAGATGATGCCTACTCCTACTACTTCGACTTCAGGACCTTCTGATGTCGCACATACTGCCAGCGCCTCTTCGAGTTCGTCTAGTATTGCTTATGCACTTACCAGTAGTAGCAATTTAGATTTGTCTGATTGGATCATGGACTCTGGAGCATCTCATCATATGTGTGACGATCAAGCACAATTTACTTCTTACATGTCTATCCCTCATGGTAGATCAATTGTCATTGCTAATGGGGATCATCTACCCATTGTTGGTCAGGGGGAGATTGTTCTAGCTTCTTCGATGCATCTACAGAATGTTTTACATGCTTCAACATTTCAGATGAATCTTTTGTCTATTAGTCAGATTACAAAAGATTTACATTGTCATGCCATATTTGATTCGTCTTCTCTTGTGTTTCAGGACATACTCACGAGTAGGGTGATTGAATGTGGTCGTGACAGAGAGGGCTTTACAGACTTGTTCAGCCTCCATGTGCTGGTGCTGCTACTATCCCTTCTGGAGCTATTTCTCCTTTCATGTGGCAGCTTCGCTTTGGACACCTTCCTTTGCAAAAGTTGTGTCATGTTCTCCCACAGATCTTTACTCTTACTACTACCTTGGAGTGCAAGGCGTGCTAGCTTGGGAAGCACCATCGTTCCTCTTTTCCAAGTAGTCAGAATCTTCAGCTGTTTGAGTTACATCATTTTGATATCTGGGGTCCTGGTCGTGTTCGCGATCATCATGGACATTGGTTCAATATGGTTGCTATGGATGATTCTCTAGATTATCTTGGGGTTTCCTGTAAAAGAATAAGTCTGATGCTGGCCTTGTTATTAAATTTTTTCTTATTGAGATCAAGAACATTTTTTCTGCTAATGTGAAATTTATTTGCGCTGACAATGCCTTAGAGTTTTCTACCTTGCAGTTGTCTGACTTTCTCAGATCTATTGGTGTTGTTCATCAGACTTCGTGTGCTTACACTTCACAGCAGAATAGTGTTGCTGAATGCAAATACCGTCATCTTTTGGATGTCACGAGGATGCTTTTGATTCAGAGTCGAGCTCCTCATTATTTTGGGGTGATGCGGTTCTCACTGCTTGTTACTTGGTGAACCACATGCTGTTTACTATCCTTGGAGAAAAAGTTCCTTTCTTGATTACGTTTCCCGAGAAGGACTTATTCTCTCTTACTCCCAGGGTCTTTGGATCTGTGGTTTTTGTCCACAATTTTACTCCGGTTCGTGACAAGCTCTCTCCTAAAGTTGTCAAATGTGTGTTCGTTTGTTATTCTCGTACCCAAAAAGGGTATAGATGTTTTGATCCTGTTGGGAGAAATATTATGTTAGTGCTGATGTCATCTATTATGTATTTTTCTCCTATAAGTGATAGGATGTTTAATGCCGACTCTAGTGTGGATATCTTTGTTCCTCCACCTCTGCTATCTTTACTACCATCTCCTCATGTTGAGTCTCACTCACCTCCACCTCTACCGTCTCCACCTCCACCTCCATCTACCCTGATACAGTTCCTACCTCAGTTTTACATTCGTAGGTCTTCTACTCGCCCCTCTGCTCCTGCGCCTTCTACGTCATCCAGTACGCCCTAGGTATGTGATGAACACATTGTTTCTACTGATGGCACTGGTGCTATGCTTGATCCACGGGATACTACACAGGAGGTGCTAGTACCAGAGAACAGAGAGGTTGATGACTTCGATGTACCTATTGCCTTGAGGAAGCCGCGTCGCAACCGTGCCATGTATCCCCTAGCTGCGCATGTTTTCTTGGATCATCCTTCAGACGAGTACAAGAGGTTTGTTACGGCTCTCTCAGCTGTTACTATTCCACGAACATATCAGGAGGCCATACATGATAGCAGTTGGCGACTTGCCATGGAGGAGGAGATGGCCGCTTTGTAGTGTCGTGGTACATGGGGTGTTGTTTTTTGCCCCTACAGGTGCATCTGTTGTGGGGTGCAAATGGATCTTCACAGTGAAGCAACGAGCTTATGGCAGTGTGGATTGCTACAAGGCATGGCTTGTTTCACGTGGATTCACCTAGACTTATGGGGTGGACTATCAGGATACCTTCTCTCCAGTGACCAAAAACTCTACATTGCGCATTCTCCTATCAGTTGGGTTTCACGGGACTGGCCTCTTTACCAGCTTGATGTGAAGAATGTGTTTCTATATGGATATCTACAAAAGGAGGCTTATATACATCAACCACAAGGTTTTGTTGCTGAGGGGGAGTCTCAGAAGGTATGTAGGCTCCACAAGGTGATTTACAGCCTGAAGCAGAGTCCGAGAGCTTGGTAACAGAAGCCTTCAGAGTTGATAGAGCATCAGGGGTTTGCTCGCTCCATGGCGGATCACTCACTTTTTGTTCAGAGGGCATATAAAGGTATTGTTGCTATTCTTATCTCTGTTGATGATATTATGTCACATGTGATGATGAGCAGGGCATTCAGGTAGCTACGGAGTTTCTAGGTCAATAGTTTGTGACCAAGGACCTTGGCAATCTCTGATACTTCCTTGGATTAGAGTTCGCCAGGAACCAGCGTAGTCTTGTGATGACCTAAAGGAAGTCTGTTATTGATCTTCTACTAGATACAAGTATGACAGGGTTCAAGCCGACTACTACTCCTATGGATCCAAGTATGAGATTATATGATGATGACACTGAGGAGATAGATAAGAGGAGATACAGGGAGCTGGTTGGGAAGCTCCTATATGCTACCATCACCATGCCAGATATATTCTTTGCTGTGAGCAAGGTGAGCCAGTTCATGGAGTAGCCCATGAAGGTTCATATGGATGTTGTCTATATGATTTTGAGATATCTGGAATCTTCACCAGGTACTAGTCTTATATTCAGCAGAGGAACTTCTCTTGATGTGGCAGCATGTGCAGTCACAGATTATGCAGGATGCCCTAGGGACAGGAAGTCTACTTCTAGTTTTGCTATTTTTATTGGCAACTCACTTATGTCATGGAAAAGTAAGAAGCAGACAATGGTTGCTAGATCTAGTGCATAGTTCGAGTACATGACCATGGCTTAGGGAAGCACAGAGATGATGTGGGTTAGATCGGTTTGACTGGTCTTGCAGTAGATGTACCTCATCCTATGCAGCTTCTATGTGACAATAAGGCATCACTTTTTATTGCAAATAATCCTGCATTCCATAAACGTACAGAGCATATAGAAGTGGATTGCTACTGTACTAGAGACATGATCCAGAAGGATCTCATATCCACCTCTCATGTTTCTACTGGAGATCAGACTGGTGATATATTCACCAAAGCTCTTACTAGAGGCCCTTTCCAAAGATGTTGTTCCAAGCTGATCATGATAGACATATATGCTCCAGCTTGAGGGAGTGTGTTGAGATTATTGTACATCTTTAGTGTTTTTTTATATTTCATTTTCTTCATGTACCTCTCATGCTATTTACCCAAGGGTTTTTCTCCTATATAAGAGGGCCCTGGGGTCTCATATTAAGCAATTCATTTTTCCTCCAACAGTATAGCAATGGGCTGATTTGATCCTCTGAATGATCTGTAACTTAAGTTGTGAGCTGTTTAACATGCAAAGTGTCCTGCTAAATAGACAAATCACTAGTGCCATCAGTAGAAATCTAATGCTCAGAATTTACCTATGGTGGGTGATAGGGAAGGCCCATGAGTAGGGGGTAAAGTCGGTTGCCTGCAAGTATAAAAGTAAGGCTAGGGCTGAGCGACATGAGTTAGCACTTAGGGGGAGGTAGTAGAGGTGGTGGTGGCGACATATGAGGAACCATAGGAGGGGGTGGTGGCAGTGTAAGATGAAGGGGTATGTAAACCTCCTCACCAGACTCAGACAAGGTTATCCTGTTACATGTAGGAGTAAAGTATATGAAAGACTTAAAGAAAGTGACTTTAGCACTAATATAATACTTTCGTCTAACTGGACCGGAGCATCGATATCCTTTCTGAGTTCAAGAGTATCCTACAAAGACACAACGGACAACTCTGAGAGAGAGCTTGTCACGACCAGGGGTTAGATGGTGAATAAAAGTCACTGAACAAAAGAGGTCTTAGGGAGAAAAGATCCTTATCAGGAAACACAATCGAAAAGAAAACCTTTTCACCTAACATAAAGGATGGCATCCGGTTAAGTAGATTACATGCAATGAGAACGACTTCTCCCCAAAAGTGTGTGGGAGTACGACTCTGAATAAGAAGAGTCCTGATCATATCAAGAAGATACGCTATTTACGTTCTACAACACCTTTCTGCTTGGAAGTGTAAGGATATGACATCTGATTTATAATGCCAAAGGACCTGAAAAACTGGGATAAGTAGTACAAAACTTCAAGGCATTATCAGAGCGGAATTTCTAATCGTAGTAGAAAAACATTTTTTATTTCTTAAATAAAAGTTGAATGATAGTTCAATCTCAGACTTATTTTTTCAAAAGACCTGCACTGAAAGGTGGATTGAGCTGGAATCTGAGAGAGGACTCTAAACAACTTCTGTAGAAGAAGATGACCAAAAAAGATGGCACATGTAGGGAGGAGACTGACCTAGTGGGAATGGAAAAGGCACTAGCACATGGATACTGGACCAATTTATAGAGACCTCCTTGCTCACGGCTACATCCAATCACCCTGCCCATGAGCATATCATGAAACACGAGAAAAGGGGTCAAATGTGGCACAACAATTCAAATCCTTGGTGATTTGACTAATAGATAATACATTCATGAAAAATTTGGAGCAAGAAGAGCATTATGCAAATGCATGGACCGTGTCAACGAATCTTTCCCTTTCCTGTAATGGGAGAGCATGTGTCACCAGCAATAACAAATGATCTATCATGATGAACTGATCTATAGAAGTGAACTAGACCCTGTCTCTACAAAGGTAATGAGAGGCACTTGAATCAATGATCCACTTCGAGATGTCTGCCTTATGACAACTAGTAAAGGCCTAAGCTATACTTAAAGTACTGGTAGATGTTGAGGTAGCGAAGTCAAACAGACTCAATGAAGCACTAGAGGGTCCAAGAGCGGGACGCATAATCTTTCTCAGATGGGAGACAAACTCATCGAATCACTGGTTAGTGGAAGTAGCATGAGCAACAACAGTCTCAACTTGCTCTACGATACTGACAAAGACTGGATAGCCATGCTTCAAATAGCATACATCCTGGAGTGACCAGAGCAGTAACAATAAATACATGGTAATGTGGACGGGCACCTCCCATGCTATGAGTACCACATCCTCTGAATTTAGAAGATTCTCCTCTTCCATAGGATGCATCCATAGCTGAGGAGGTCTGAGTAGAGGTCGAAGAAGGGACTGTAATCCCGCTGAGTCTGCGGTATGCTTCCTCCATGGGAGGTATAGTAGCATCGAGGAGTAATTGAGATCGTAAAGATGCTGCTAGAGGGCTCTGGAGATGCTGCTAGAGGCATGAAACAATGAAGCTTCTCAAACATGCCTATAAGAAGCGTATATAAGGTATGAAGAGGACGATCATTCAGCTTGACCGAGAAGATGTCATGTTGTAGCTGTAGTTTCTTCCTCTCATTCCTCGCCTGAGAGTATATGGCGGCGAGGATGTCCTACATCGCCTTGGCAGTTGGTTGATGCAAGATATCATTGGTTATCTCTACGATCAGGGATACCGGATATCCACACACATCGTACACGTCATCTGCCTCCCAAGGGGCATTAGCCCCAATCTTGTCGGTCGGCTCGTCCTGTGTCAGAATGTGCTTCTTCTTGTTGCACTGTTTAAGGCTTATGAACTGCATGGCCTATAACTCATAGTTGGTCCCATCCATCTTGGCAATAAACATCGGATCTTTGAAGGCATCTGAAGATGGTATATCGACCTTGTTCTCTAACATGATGCTGGGAAAGGATGCGACTAGTGTTGACTGAAGCGAACGTGTCTACACAAACATATGAGGATTCAATTATGTGTGCAGACTCATTTCACGACCATTCCCATCAACCAAGGGAGTAATATAGGGCATGTAGATGACTCTAGAGGTTTGATTTCACCAAAATTGCCGAAAATCAGACTGTTGGGAGATGTCAGGAGCGCAACAGTTAAGGCCGGTGCCCTAGGCAGAGAGAATGGGCCTGCTAGGGGCTGCGGGGCCATTGGGGGCCATAGCTGGAGCGGATGCGTTGGCTCTGGGCAATCAACGTAGCCTCTAGGGTGGCTTTAGGTGCCTTGTGGTGCGGCTGCGGTAGCCAGTGTGACCACTAGGGCGGCGACAGGTGCCACACAGGAGTTCGTTATGCGAGGTGGGATTTGCGCAAGGGGTTGTTAGAGCGGCGACGAATCTCGATGATGTCGCGCAAGAGATGTTGAATGGCGGCGATGAGAGAAGATGCCGGCATGTGGGGAAGGGGACCTAGGGCAACATGACTCTGGTCTAGGACCGCCGCTCTGATACCATGTGAAAAGAGAGTGATGAATTGATTATCAATGGGGGCCATAGGGCTCTCTTATATAGATAGGAGAAACCCAAGAGAGCAAATTACACAATAGAGATAAAAAATAGAAAATACATAAAAGATAAGGAATGATAAATATATCTCTCAACATAGAATGCTAACATATATGCCAACATCTCCCTTTATATGTCAAATTAATGCTTTGTATGTCATATATGTATTATTATATTAGCAAGTTCTTTTGGTCAGGTTGCATTTTTAAGAGCTAGATGCGAGCGAAATTAGTTGTCTCAAAATCTTAAGATTTTGATCCAAGTTGCTTTAAATAATTTCGTTTTCTTCTATTTTAGCAGTTCATACTAATGTATAAGAAGAGAAGGTGTAATGGAAAGAAGGTTGAGGCAAGTTTCAAAAGTAAAAGAAAATCAATTCAGATTCATGCCAGGTGACCCAACTATTAAAGCCATCCACTTGTTGAGGATAACAATGGAGATCAATAAATCTAAAAGGAAGAACCTCCATATGTTTTTTATTGATTTGGAGAAGGCTTATGATTCTGTCCCACAGGAGATAGTGTAGAGAGTTTTGGAGAAGAGACCAGTACCTGTTCTATACATTAACCTTATAAAGGATATGTATGATGGAGCTTCATCTTGTATAAGGATTCAGTCTGGGAAGCCTGATTATTTTGACATCAGTATTGGTTTGCATCAAGGTTCTTCTTTGAGTCCATTCCTCTTTATTTTGATTATGGACAAGTTGATTAGTCACATTCAAGATGAGATACCTTGGTGTATGTTATTTTATAATGATATTGTGTTGATTAACCGGACTAGAGATGGAGTAAATGAGAATCTTGAGGTTTGGAGACATGCATTAGAGATTAAAAGATTTCGTAGAAGCAGGGCTAAGATTGAATATATAGAGTGCACTTTTGATAGAAGCAGTGGTAAAGAAATCGAAATGAAGATCAGAGATGATAACATTCAGAAGAAAGATTCCTTTAGATACTTGGGATCTATTTTGCGGCATAAGGGGGAAATCGATGGAGATGTTACTCAGAATAAATGCAGACTGGCTAAAGTGGAGAGGAGCCTCTACTGTTATATGTGATAAGCAAATACTTTTGAGAATCAAAGGAAAGTTTTATAAAGCAGCCGTGAGACCTGCTATGCTCTATGGATCATAATGTTGACATGTGAACTATAGACATGTGAAGAGAATGACTGTAGTGGAAATGAAAATGCTTTGGTGGATGTGCAGTCATACATGTAAATATTGGATTGGGAATGACGTGATCAGAAGGAAAGTTGGTGTAGCTTCAATAAAGTATAAGATAAGAGAAAACCACTTGAGATGGTTTGGCCATTTGTAAAGGAGGTCGACTGATGCAACGGTTAGGAGATGCGAGTTTTGGGATGTTGAACCGGCTAAAAAGGGCGAGGAAGGCCCAAGAAGTGTTGGAATAAGATTATTCGAAGGGATCTTAATTTTTTGGATCTAAGCCCGAGAATGACCTAAGATAGATCTTAATGGAGGCAAATAATCCATGTAGCCGACCCTACTTAATGTGGGAAAAGGCATTGTTGTTGTTGAATACTGATGTATATGTTTTGGTACATTGTTCTATTGTTGTGTGGGTGACCCATTCACATTGAATAGAATGAAGATTGCGTCTTTTTCTTTTTTTTGGATATGGTTCTTACATTGAACAACATGTTGATGAGAGATTGGACGGATGTGTGTTCTCTTCATGGCTACACGTCAAAGCCTTGGTGCAATTTTTGTGGGAAGAGAATTGGAGGAGTTGGAATTACAAAGTTGAATCATCTGGTTGGTGGCTACAAGAATGTGATCAAAAACCTACTTGTCCTAAGAGGTTAAGAATGAAGTGATGGCTCGCTTGGAGGTAAGACTATGAAAGAGAAGAAAGCTTGAAGAAACAAGCAGTTCGCATAATTTATGTTTGAAAGGGAATTTGCTGTCTTGTTTGATTATGATGATTTGTAATATCCACCTAATAATAGACTGCTGTAGCGAGGAAGGCATATACTATGGTTGTATGGGATTCTATGACGAATGAGCACGACATGAATTCATAAATCATGATGGTTTTAAACTTGTTGGCCGGAGTTTAATTTAATGTTGGAGTTGGAACACGCAACTGAGGCACCATAAACGAAGAAGCAAAGAGGCATTGTAATTGATTGAACTATTCATTGTAAAGGAAATTATATTCGCTATGTTTGAAGTAATGATCTAAAGCAGATCTTAAAGGGTTGTTCGTTAATGTTAGGGAATGTTGAAGTTGTTACCAAGTTGTTTGTCGCAGAGAGTTTTTGATGTAGATGTGAAATGCATGAAAAAATGAGAACATGAGCGAAAGAAATGGGGACCATGCTTGTAATATGTGATTTTTTGGCAGAGAGAGGAAAATGAAAGGAGATGGAAAATTCTAAATTTTGAATTTTGTCCAATCTAATTTTAGTCTACCCATACACTTATATATAGAAGGGATGCGTTTATAAAATGGAATTAAATAATATAAACAATATCCTAACAAACCCATTCAACCCATAAAAAGATTTCTATTTTATGTAAATAAATTATATATAATATTTTTTAAGAGATCACAATAGATCTTGATCTTTAAAGACAATTTCTGTCGGACCTACTTATGATCTAATTCTCCAATTCGTTTCTTCAATGTTTTTGGCTATAGTAATGCCTATTTTGTTTAAAGTTTTTATTTATTAAAATATGTTTTGAAAGCTGGTCCCTTTTATCTCCTTACTTTCTCATAATCCGTTATTAAAGGTATTACTTGTGAATCATCCTTCAGATTTTCACATCCACCACTTCAACAATCCCACATATCGAACTCCCGATATTCCACATCCCGTTTCAAATCTTCTTTCACTAGGCTAGGTTTCAGGCCTGCATCATCAAACAGTAAACTGAAAACAGTTTCTTTTGCCTGCTATAAGAACCTTTGTAATTTTCACTTGATAGTGTGATTTTTTTATGATAATGTGATGCCATTTTCTCAATGCATTCATGAAGTGTTTAGTCTCTCTAGTAGATATCAGTGTCAAGATGAGTGTGAGAATCCATGATAATATATTCAACTGAGTATTAGTCTTCAGGTTTCTTACGTGCCGTTACTGATGCATTATTCTTGGTAATATATTGAACTGAGTATAGTCTTCAGGTTTCTTACATGCCTTTATTGAGACATTATTCTGGCCATCTCCGTCGAGGCATAATCTGTAAGCAAAAAGTACCTGTTGAGGGTTATCCTGACGGACTATCATATAATGCATCATCGTGCTTTTTTTGCTGATTTCCTTGGACTTTTGCTGCTATCAAAGGACAATCTTAATTTTAGTGTTATTGCAGTTTCCTCCCTACAATATTTTGTTTAATGCATGAAATGCAGGTATCCTTCAAGTAGGCAAGTTTCTGGTCTAATTATCCAAATTCCTCTTATAGTTGGTCTAATCCATAACTACATGCTCCAAGACATTCTCAATGTGAATTGACCATCTCCCTTGTCTTGTGAGGGGAAGTGAAAGCAGAGTCAAGTATCTGAGGTGTTTATACCCTTGCATTAAGATATCTAAGTTGGCATGGGGCATTGGATTGAGAAAGTTCTTGGACAAAGTTAGTTCCTTTATATATCCTGACAATCAGCCATGAATCTTGGACGAGGTATTCTTGCAATAGCTACATAAGAGAGGACACATGTAGTTGAAAGTGGCTCATTTGGTTTCTTGAATCTCTGCTACTGATCCTTAATTCTAAGAATAATCTTCCTAGTGAAGTCGTAACCTTCAATCAAGTGAAAAGACAATTTAGATCTACATCATAGGCATTGTTTTCACATTCTGACCGAGGAAGACACGCTTCTAGAAAATTCAGACTACATATCTATCTATCTATCTATCTATCTATCTATATATATATATATATATATATTTAAACCTTCTTTCATCTTTATAAAATAGGAGCAGAGTTATTTTTCCCTCTAAATAGCTGTGGCATACCAGTAAATGATTCACATAACAAAGCAAGATACATGGAGTGCTCCGAAGAGTTTCTTTCTGGAATTCCTGCAACTATGTAGCAGCTCAAGTTCATAATCTTAATATAGGTGGAAATGACCTTCCGTTGCTTAAGGTGAAACTCTTGTATACATTCCCATCGTATCAGAACAATGATTTAGACTTCAGTTGTCATTTTAAACACTTTGGTTGCTTACACAAAATAGAGATGTTTAGTCATTGATTGATACTACATGAATATATGCGGGTTTTATATTTCTTCATTATGTTTTTTTCCAGGTCAATTCTTTTTGGCGGTTTTCCAATAATTCATTTCCCACCCTTTGAAGGTGTTATCTTCCACAATCATGTCTGGTTTACCGTTGGCAACTGCTGAAGTTTGTGATGCAAACACAAAATTGATCTCAAATGGGGAGCTCCGTGCACTTCAACCAATCTTCCAGATATATGGAAGACGCCAGGTTTTCTCTGGCCCAATTGTGACACTTAAGGTCTTTGAAGACAATGTTCTCGTTCGTGAATTCCTTGAGGAAAAAGGACATGGCAGAGTTCTCGTTGTTGATGGCGGTGGCAGCTTCCGCTGTGCAATTCTTGGTGGGAACCCAGTCCAACAAGCACAAAACAATGGCTGGGCCGGTATTGTGGTTAACGGTTGCATTAGAGATGTTGATGAGATTAATGGCTGTGACATCGGCGTGAGGGCCCTGGCCTCACACCCAATGAAAGCTATGAAGAAGGGGACCGGGGAGAAACACGTCCCTGTAAGCTTTGCTGGAACCAGAATCTGTGATGGTGAATGGCTCTATGCAGACACTGACGGTATTCTTGTGTCGACTACGGAACTATCTGTGTGATGATCTTGGTTCCCATATTGTGCTTTTTCTGTTGCAACCATCAATCTGCTATATTGCTGCCGATGCTTTTGGTAGGTGATATTACGAGGATGCTGCTTCTATCAGTGTCCCCTTATCGTGCACATAAGATGTTTATCGGAAGAACTTAATATGTATTCCGGTAAAAAAAAAGTGAATGTTCCTGGTGGAAAAGTGAACATTGTGTTGCCATTCCATGATGGACATTAGCATTACATTGTCATATAACTATGGCCACTGTTCTTTTTGGATTGTAATCGACTTAGCGAATAACAAATCCACTGCTTTTCTAGAATGGATTTTCATTGTATAAATCTACAGACTTTCTAAGTACTGCAGTATCTGGTTCCTGGCAATTTACCGATATCAATAAAACAGCTGTGTCGCTACTTACTACATTTGTTGATTTAATAACCAGTCAAGGAAGCACAGTATGCATTATATAGTATTGATGGTATGTTTTAAGCTCGAATATGGTTGTTTTTCGATATCCTACGAATTAGAACAACAATGTAGATATATATTCTTATATGTATTGGTCGGGATGACCAGTTCCTTGAGGTTGTTGACTAGGTTCTTCCAGACTGTTAACAGCTTTACCTTCTCAAGTTTGGTAACTGGGTTGGGTTGGATTGGGGTATCCCTGTGAATAGTAAACTGAGTGGAGGGTTGGGAGGGTTGGAAGGAGGGATACACTGGTGTACCCCAACCCAACCCAGCAACCAAACGAACCCTTGGATAGAATGCTTATTGTGAGAGCCAGTTTTTTCATCATTATATCTTGAAGATAGTGTACATTTTTTACACTCAAATGTATATTGCACCGTCGAAAGCCATGCGGTGCTATTTCCATAGTCAGATCATGAGCTGATATCACATCCGCATTGTTGAAGAAATGAAGTGATCTCCACACTTGGATCGAAGGACGGGGGCTCATCCAACTGTTGGATCCAAAGGTGGGACCGCGTGCAACCGTGCACATATCTTTGAATTTGCACCTAGGACCTCAAACCTTTACCAAAATTACAAGATTGGAAGGCTATAGTTTAGGCCCTCACATGACTAACAAGATAGGCCCAAGCGCTTGGAGGCTCAAGTGCAACATGTAGGGTGAGCATTGGGCCAGGCGGAGCCTGAGTCCTGACCCAGCCCACCAGAATTTGAGCCCAACCCAAACTCGATGTATATATGGGTCGAGCCCGTGCCTTACTTTCTTTCATTTTGAAATCCGACTGAGCTTGACCCGTACCCACTGGTCCCTACCAAGACTCACCTGGCCCGCACCCCCAAAAAACTCCAAATCCCCGTCACCCATGCATGATTGGCTCACCTGAGTCACCTCCCGCCCAACAGACTTATAGTAAACAGTGGTTAGTGTGTATGGTATTCTATTAATATCAATGCTGATGCAAGTGTACATGAAGGCAACACAAGCCATGCTAACCGTACTCGATCAACTTTCTGATAATGGTCAACTATTGACAATAACTAACATATAAGAAAAAACACATGGAGTATAACAATCGAAAAGAGGAGGTGCGATGAGATTTGAGATGGCGGAGAAGATTTCTTTAGTGTTTGATGGAGTAATTAAGCATCGTAGATTATCGAGTAATTCTGTTAAAGTACGTAAAATCGTGAAGTTAGAAACCGAGGGTTTCCCCAAACGTCTCTGATCTCTTCCTTCCATGTTCTGCTGAGGGGATCCACGATCCTTGTTTTCGCACAGGTCGAACTGCGGGGCCTACAAAGGAGAATGAAGGTGCTCATAGCATGATTGGATAACGTCATCATCGACATCATCGAGCACAAGAAGAAGAAGGATACGACAGAGGAAGGAAATGCCCAATGAAGCAATCGCTTAGAAACGAGACTAACACTAACCACTGTTTGCATGCAAAGTTAAGAAGGTAAAGTATATTATCTCTCAAGGTACAACACATGCACTACAGAACACGCCAAGATAAGGCTACTGTAACTCATACCTGATTAGATGTCTTACATGTTTACTTAGTTATTCAATGATTTCCAGTTACAAAAGCTATCGTACTCGTTTCATGCACACTACAAATTGGTAACGGTTCTCAACAGTGTATGGGATACGATGTGATATATAGTCATGGATCCTTTTCATATATAACCACATGTAAGTCCACAACTCACATGCCTCTGCTATGTGGGAACTTTGGTATAATCTTTCTTGGGTGAAACCCTCAAGTACCTTAATTTCTATCTGAATAGAAACCACATTGTTGTATCTTCAACTTCATAACCACATCTCATATTACCTTTCACAATGCTAACGTTGGAAGTAACACTCGATGCGGTCACACCTAATGCTACTTCAAATATTAAGTGAGTGACTTAAGGTACAAAAAGAGAAGGCTCAAGCCTTAGTTACAATATTGAGAAATAAAAATGAGTGAAATTCAGAAAAAGAAGATTAGATGAATCCCGTGGGTACAAAATGCCGGGTCCAAAGTTAACTTTTAAGTATAAGGGTATCCATCACCACTTTGCTCACAATGGATGCAGTCGTGGAGAGCCTCCTTCAACCCATCGCCCCTTCCTTTCTCTCCAAATCTCCCTAACTATCACCACGAGAACGATGCCAAAGCATCATTAGGTCAAGGAGAAGTTGCAACCTTTAATCCAAGCCAAAGTATCTGCAAGGAAGCGAGACTCAGGCACCATGAGCCGGCTACAAAAAAAGGCGGGACCGTCGCCAAGTGCTCGCCCATAATTTACCCAGCGCGAAAGTTATCCACGCAAAGAAATTCAAGTGGGCGAGCACATTAAAAGCGAGCACATGTGCTCGCCCACATTTGAAATCGCGCCGCTCCACATAATTCAAACCGACGACCCCAATGGACGAGCACATGTGCTCTTCGTGTGCTCGCCTATGGAGGAGCGTGCACATGTGCTCGCCTAGTGCACACAAAGCTGTGCACGCCAATCCCGCCTTTTTTTGTAGTGGCCCAACTGCAGAGCATGTCGTTGAACATACTTCGAATGCGTAGGGGCAATTGAAGAAGATGTGGTTTAAAGATTTCAAGTTGTTGTGACAGAGGTAGCAAGAGGTTTGGACCATGATCCCATATCTCGTGAGCCTGCCTGTAGTGGGAAGGTGGTCAAAAAAGGCTATGTAAAGAGTGAAGCAGTGTTTCGAGACCACTCCCATAAATCAACTTTCATGTAGCCACGGTACCAAATCATCCGGTGGCGAACAATGTCAACAATAAGGGCCTGTTTGGTTCCAGGGTTGGGCAGGGTTGGCCCAACCCTGATTACTATTCACAAGGGTACTTCCTCCTCACAGATTACTATTCACCCATCCCAACCCAGCCCTGCCCAACCCTGCAACCAAACAGGCCCTAAATGTAAAGGGGTAGCTACTCCCGATCGGAAGCCACACAAAAGGGATGCCAGCCTCAAAGAAGAGCCCGAGAGGAGATGGTCAACATTGATGCAGTTGTCTGGTACAACTTGTCTAGTGTACTGACACACCGATGACCTATGGATAATTTTATGCATCTTTTTCACCATTTTTAATATGACTTCATGGGATTTTGTTTCTCTTTCCGTCCTTTTGCAGTCCACCCTTTGCACAATATTCCATGATATGGCATCCAAACTACAAGAACATGCCACAAGAATCTCCTACGGCTATAGCGTATTTCAATCATATGGGATCAAGAAAATATGCGTGCATCCAACAACAAGAAGGAATGGAATCCGTTACCTCAAATGTTCTCTGGGATCTTTCCTCTCGTTTTTGCATCGGGAGTGGATCGTCTGCTGTAAGTGGATTGCAACAGACTCTGTTGCAAAGACACGGATGAGCGCCACGTGGATCGTCATGATCCAACGGCTTCAAACCTATTGAAAACACCCCCATCCCCTGTTACCCAATGCCCTCATCCTCGAAACCCTCCCTCATCCCCGAAACCCTCCTCGCCCCAACTCTTCGGTGTCGTGCATCCCTCCTTGCCATGCAACCACCCTCCACCTTGCAGTTGTCCCCAGCCGCAGAGCCCCCTCCACTGTACAAACTCCCTCTACCGAACACCCCCCTCCGCCGTGCATCCCTCCACCACCATGCATTCCTCCTTCGCCGCACATTCCTCCTCACCCTCCCTCCTTGCCATGCGGTTCTTCGGTGCTCGTGCATCATTCCTCACCGTGCAGCCCGCCTCCACCACACCTCACTTTCTCGATCGTCGTCCTCACCGTGCAGCCCCCCTCTCGACTGCCCTCCTACACCGTGTAGCCCCCCTCCATCGTGCCACTCTTCACGATAGACGTGCATCCCTTCTTGCCCTATCTTGTTTCCATGTAACTCTTCGGCGACTGTGCGTCCATCCTCGCTGCACAACTCCCCTTCATGGTTCCTCCCTTTATTAGATGCCCTCCACGTTGTGTAACCCCTTTCTCGACTACCCTCCTCCATCGTGTAGCTCCCCTCCGTCAATATAGTTGCAAGAGAACTATCGGTTGGTGGAGAATTTTTTCTGTGGAAATGTACATTTTTTTTTGTATTTTAAAGTTTCATTATTGTATGGATTCCCCCCCTCTTTTGCTGATTGGAGTTGAGTTCTGTATGAAGTGAAATTTCTTTGCATTGGATGAATGATTGTATCAAAATTTGTATCGAGCATCACCATTGGATGAATGTTTGTATCGAGCAACCGGAAGCATCACCCTCTCCCAACAGGAACCGAGGATGCACGCAACCTACAACAACACCTCCTATGAGAGATAGTAGTTGTAATGGCTTATCATGTAATTGTGTGGCACTTTGACCTTAAGGAAGGTGGGCTCTATATGTGAGAGAGTCTGTATTAGACTTCCTTTATGTGAAAGTTTCCCATTATGTTGTCCATAAGAGGAGAGTTTTGTAAGAAAATTGTTACTTTTTGTATATTAAAGGAAGTTTCAGTATGCAATCTTCTCTGTTGCATAATAGAGATATATCTTGTAGCATGCAACATCTATTTTGTGGGTGATTTTATTGGCAAGGAATGGAAGTATTTTTTGTGGGGAAAGATTTTATATCGAAAATGTAATAGAACATTCAAGACTCTTATATGGGTCTTGGTCATTGTAAACCTCTGTACCTAACTTGTGAATATAAGTTTTTGGGTGTCCATCTCCACGGTTTGGCACCCTTTTTCCTTTCAAAAAAATATTTATTTATACAATATATACAAGTGTGGCTGGTGTAATATGAAATTTAGATTTTATTTTTAATTTATTTTGTGTTTTATGATTTTTATTTTATTTTTATAATATTATTAGGAGTGTACACAATTATTTAAAAATACAATATATTCAAATTTTTCATAAAATTTATTTATTTATTTATTTACAGTTATATGTACAATATAGCTATACAATACACTAAAAAGCCAACTTTTACATATTGACTCCAAAAGTTATGAAACCACCCTCATTTTAAATAGTATTAACTTTAGAGTTCAGTAAAAGTGATTTTTGAAGAATTTGAATTCATATGGAATCAAAATTGATCTTTAAAGTTCTTGTTTTGTAGCTTTTTATGAGTAGTATTTATTTGCACTATTTATATCAATTCATTTTGCAAGTATTTTTATTATTAGAAAATATTTTTATTTACATGTTTTTATTAAGAAAATAATTTGTTTTGAGTCTTTTATTGAAGAATAAAACATATGAATGATACGTATATATAATGCATAGTGATGAATATACAAGGAATCTATCTCCCCCTACTTTATTCCTTGTCGATCAGGTCAATGATCAACCCTCTCTCAGGGTTTGGATCTGTCTGTATTTATTTCATAATTACAACCTTATTCTCTTTTTTTCTTCTTTATTCTTTTATTTGAACAAATATGTGCTAATTATATATTATTAACAAATGCATGCATGACAATAATTTATTAGATTTACATATACTTACAGATGTTTTTGCTAAAAGATTTGGCTAAAATAAAAGAATAAAGAATGAGAATCATATATTCATCAGTATCTTAATTTTATTTTTATTGAAACTTCCTTCATTAAATAGATAATTTTCTTTTGAAATACAATAGAGATTAGTTTGATTCAATTTGAGTTTATATGGAGTAGATAGTGGTTTGTGAAGTTCTATTTGCAGTTTTTTCATCTGTGTATCCAAGTTTCATTGTGTATGATTTTTATTGACAATTATTTTTATAATTTTCTATATATTAATAAATACAAGTTTCATGTTGAACATTTTATTATTTAAGGTGTGTAACGTGAAGAATAAAATAGAGCAACAATGGCTATTTTCAGAGTTTGCAATTATATAGGGTTTTGTAACTACTTAATCTTAGTAGTCAAAGTTAGACTCAACATTCATGAGGCTTAAAAACCTTTTTAAAAATGATATTTCTTTGACCTTTAAGATAAAATAATTACAACCATGTTATGACGAACTTTGATAGGTATGTAGACCACTATGCATAGATTCAACCTATATGGTCGGTTTTTACAAAATTTTGCAAAAAAAAGAGGACAACAGGCCTTGCTGTATGTAACCATCCTCCCTTCCCATTCTTCATATTCAATACTTCAATAAGCGCTTTTAAAACTCACATGTAAAACTCCTGATACTCAATGCCCTTTTGTAAATCCCCATTGACTAGGCTATTAGATTTCATGCCTGATTTGATCTTCATAATGCAAGAAATGCTTCTTTATTAGGGCTTATGCACAATCGAACAAGAAAGTGAACGCAGTTTCTTTTGCTTGCATTGCATGTCACCTATATAGGAAACTTTGGAGGTGCTATCTTCGACAATAATGTCTGGTTTTACCATAGAAATAATGTGTGTCATTATCTATTTACCTTATCGTGCTTTTTGTGTTGCAACCATATATATCCCTGCACCGTTTTTCTTAAAAAAAAAACCATATGTATCCCTGACATACTGCTCATGCTTCTGGTAGGTGATATTACAAGGCTGCTGCTATCATGCTTACCTTCTTGTGCATGTAAGATGTGTACCGAAAGAACCTAATACGTATTCCGATATTCAATGGTCACTGTCCTGTTTGGATCGTAATCGGCTTTTATTTCTGAATAATAAATCCCCCTACGAGGAAACACAGTAAACGTTCTGTAGTATGGACGGTATATATGTTTCAGGCTCCTCCTCGACCATTGTCATTTGTCGGCATCCTAATTAATAAGTACGCAGATGATACCATCCTATTCGCAGAGGGTGGTCCAGAGAGCTGTAGAGGATTATCTGTTGTCCTTGACATATTTGGTGTCAGGGTTGAAACTCAATAGAAGAAAATCTGAATTTGTGCCTTTTGGCTTGACGGAGGAAGAGATTGACTTAAGTGCGAGATGGTTACGGTCACAACGAAGGGTGCTGCCCTTGCGCTATCTCGGTGTGCCGCTAGTGGTGGGAAGGATGCGTCTGACTGATTGGCTTCCTGTTGTTGAGAAGATGGAGTAGAAGCTGGCCGGCTGGAAATCTGTGTGCTTGTCTAGAGGCGGAAGGCCAGTACTGGTGAAATCCATCCTATATGCGATTCCTATTTTTTTCCTGTCAGCTAGGATAATGCCTGCAGGGGTGAGAAAGAGATTGGAGAGCATTATGAGACGATTTTTCTGGTCATCTTCTAATAGATCTAATGGGTGGCCTCTGGTGGATTGGAATACGGTTTCCCGATCAAAGGAAGATGGCGGTCTTAGGGTTCGAAGTTTGGAAGAGATGATCAAGGCACTCCTTAGTAAATGGATTGTGAGGATCTGGCGAGATTGTGACAATTTGGTGTGCAATCTAGTGTGAGAAATCTATAGCATAGGATCCTCTTTGCCGAGATCTAGCGAGGCAAGAAGTCCACCATCACCTTTTTGGAGAGGAATTTGCTCTGTGGTGCAAGATATCAGACCCTTCCCGAGGCCGGTGCTTGGAAATGGAGTTGGCTTTAAATTCTGGGTTGATGACTGGAGTGAAAGTGGTGGTCTTGGTGTGAGATTCCCACATATGTGGGCTTTGGCTGCTGACCCGAACTGCTCTGTGGCGAACGTGTGGGATGGTCAATCCTTTATACCGCAGTTTAGATGTGAACTTTCGGATCAACGTTTAGATGAGATGTTGGTGATGCTTGAAGAGTTGGATAGCGTAGAAGGACCCACAGTTGGGCGTGATTAGTGGTGTTGGTGTGATAGGACCTTCTCGGTGGGGAAGACATATAAATACCTAAAGGGCCCCATGACCTTTGACCCGTGGGGTGCGTGGCGGACTGTAGAAGGTTATGGAAATGGAAAATCCCGATTCGTGTGAAAGTCTTCTTGTGGCTGTTTAGAAGGGGGAGACTGTTAACTAGTGATAGACTATCGCACTTCATGCAGACGGTGAACCTCATTTGTCATAGATGTCAGGTGGATATCGAGGATGCCGATCACTTATTCTTCAAGTGTAGAAGCTCAATGGAAGCTTGAGACATGTTTGGAAATCCAATGATAGCAATGGATGTGGTTTCTGGTTTTTGGGAATCTATTGGTGCAAGATGGAATGGTTTAGAGAAAGAGAGGACGAGCCAAATTGCAATGATCTGGGCCATCTGGGTGGCTAGAAATGGGGTGTTCTTTAGGCAGGAACGATGCTATAGTGAGAGTATTGTGGCGCACGCAAAATCACTAGCTGAGTTTTGATCCATGTAACTTACTCTTTGTTGGTCTCTTGGTTTGTATTTGTACAATATTTGGGTGAATAGAAGGTGAAGTTTTTGGGCATTCACCTATAGAGTGGAAGCCTTTTTTCTTTAAAAAAAATAAATAGAACACCAACTTCGATATATATTCTTACAGGTATTGGTCGTGACGACGTGTTCCGTGAGGTTGTTTTGTTTTATCAGATTCGGATCATAGATGGATGCTGTTGGTGATACATCTGAGCTTTAAAAAGTGTATACAAACGGGTTGTTTACAAAAGAATCCGTAATATATATTTGGCGTCGCTGTTTATTCTGAGATCTTCGGAAAACAAATGCAAATAGGAATAGAATATTTATTTAGATAACCATTTATCTTACTGTCATCATTATATCACGATGATCAGTTACACTTATTCTGCATTCACATGCGTGTAGCATATGATATGATGGAACCTAGATAACCTTGGAATACATCATTGGATCACGTCAGTGACGGTAGACAGCGACCAATGCACGTAACGTATGCTGTGGTGCATGTGTTCACGCAAGCGAAATCTAGCAAGCCACATACGTTCCTGCAAGCAAGTATGGTCGTAACGCATGTTTGCAGGCATTGAAGGACCGGAGGAGGAGGAGGAGAAGGCGGAGGAGGAGGAGGAGGAGAAGGTGGGGGAGGAGGAGAAGACGGAACGGGGATCCCGAAGCAACCAGCCATGCAAGTGAACAACCGGGTTTCGCAATTGATGTAGCAAACCGGATCGGTGGGGACACAAGGTGCCCTGCATGTCAGAATTTGGAGCAGGCAGCCCCCAGCGCATGCAGTAATCGCAACTAGGTCTTGAGCGAGCGCCTGCGAGGGCATCATCGCTGCCACCACCACCAGGAAGATCAAGAGCTTCACCGGAGCCACCGCCATCTCGCCAACTGTAGCTATGGTAATTGGTTGTTGCTTTGGATCACCGAACTAAATCAAGTGCCCTTTTTATAGAGAAACTAGAACCTATGGAAATAAATGACATGGTGCACTAAGTCTTGCTTGCAATAACAATAACTGAGTTGCATGTACACCTCTGTTACGTATTTCAAACATTCTTGACGGTGCCCTTTATTAGGGGGAGAATGTTTGACAAGGCCCTACGTGTAGGTTTCTGAAAATCTTTCCCGAGTTTATAACGCCAATGAACTCAGACGATCTTCACCCAATGGGTCGTCTTGTTGTTTCCAGCATCAGAACCAAAAAAGGTAATGGTATTTATTCTGATTAAATGCTACTAAAGTTTACATGATTACAACACATGTAATCAACCTTTTGTTATTCCAAATCCGAATGACAGCGGGACGTGTTTGGCACGTCTGCTGTGGTGCTGTGGTGCGGTGCGGTACAAGCACCACAGCAAACCCTCTCCCGACAACGAACAACGCAAAGCACCCACTGGATGGGGGTTCCTTTGAGAAGTTTCCAAACCCTTACCTTGTTAGATCATATAAAAGGGAGAATGGAATTATCATTCTTATGTCGGTTCCATCTCTGAGTTTGTTAGATCATATTAAAGTAGGAACTATGATTACAATGGAAGTGGGATTCCTTCATATATGGAAATAGCCATTCCTAACTATCCATAAGAATTGAGATTCCATTCTTTTCAAATGCTAAGAAATATATTCTTCTTCAATATTTTTTAGGGATGTTTACCCAGCAGACCCTGAAATCTTTCGAAATTACCTCTACGACCTTTGAAACATCATAATTCCTCCCACGACCTCATAATCTTGCTAACCCTTACCCTAGAGACCCTGTGGTTAACTCCCGTTCATTTACCCGTTAAAATTAACCCGATTCTGTTATGTTCATTTATATTATACCCAATTTGTTTATCAAATTTACATTTAATGCCACTCATCATCCCATCCCAAAGGAGTTGATCCCCTCCCTCGCTAGCGCCACCCCCTGCGAACAGCTCCTCCATCGTTCTCCCCTCCGGCCGACGAACAGCTCCCCGCCGATGAGCCCTGTGCCCAGCACCCTCCCCCCTCCCTGGTGTGCCGCTGCACCCCACCCCCTCCGCCCCCACCGCCCAGATCGACCCCCCTCCCGCCGCTGCACCCTCCCCCCTCCCCGGCGCGCCGCTGCACCCCACCCCCTCCGCCCCCACTGCCCAGATCGACCCCCTCCCGCCGCTGCACCCTCCCCCCTCCCCGGCGCGCCGCTGCACCCCACCCCCTCCGCCCCCACCGCCCAGATCGACCCCCCTCCCGCCGCTGCACCCTCCCCCCTCCCCGGCGCGCCGCTGCACCCCACCCCCTCCCCCCACCGCCCAGATCGACCCCCCTCCCGCCGCTGCACCCTCCCCCTCCCCGACGCGCCGCTGCACCCCACCCCCTCCCCCCACCGCCCAGATCGACCCCCCTCCCGCCGCTGCACCCTCCCCCCTCCCCGGCGCGCCGCTGCACCCCACCCCCTCCGCCCCCAACGCCCAGATCGACCCCCCTCCCGCCGCTGCACCCTCCCCCCTCCCCGGCACGTCGCTGCACCCCGCCCCCTCCGCCCCCACCGCCCAGATCGACCCCCCTCTCGCCGCTGCACCCTCCCCCCTCCCCGGCGCGCCGCTGCACCCCACCCCCTCCCCCCCACCGCCCAGATCGACCCCCTCCCGTCGCTGCACCCTCCCCCCTCCCCGGCGCGCCGCTGCACCCCACCCCCTCTGCCCCCACCGCCCAGATCGACCCCCCTCCCACCGCTGCACCCTCCCCCCTCCTCGGCGTGCCGCTGCACCCAGGCCGACGAACTGCTCCCAGGCCGAGAAATGCCCTCGAAGTTGCTGTGTTTTCAGGTTCATTCTCAGTGGTGGATTGGGGAAGGGAAGGGAAGATGAAGAAGATGATAGAAGAAGGAACATGGATGAGAGAAAAAATCCAACCGTTAGATTTTATATGGTTTGATTAACTCAGTTTTAACCTACCCGAGTTAACTCAAGATGTGTCAATTTAACGGCAGGGTTCGTGGGGTAAGACGGAGCAAGATTACGGGGTTGTGGGAGGAATTATGATGTTTCAAAGGTCGTAGAGGTAATTTCGAAAGATTTCAGGGCCTGCTGGGTAAATATCCCTATTTTTTAATCCATATATCATTGTTATAAATATATGCATATATGAATGCAAGAATGGACATATCTAAAGGAGGGGCATGGAGGGCCACATGCCCACTCTAGAATTTTGATATCATCTTTATATTATTGATGTTGATATTAAAGTTATAGTGTTTATTTTGATTTTCTATACTAAATCAATCTTATAAAAATAAAAAATGTAACTCTCTCCCCAATTTCAAGTCACTTTATCATCTCTCTCCGCAATTCTTTGCTTCTCTTTCTTATCCATGGAAATGTATCTCTTTCCATGTGTATCTTCTTCTACTCTCTCTCTCTCTCTCTCGATCATGGTAGAATGCATCACATCCTATCAAGAATGATTTAAAAATTCAAACTTGACTAGCTGGTCGTACTAGTTGCATTGGAAATTGCCTTTGATCTGCTCAATTCCACTACTTCCATAAAAATATTAGTAGAAATTACAAAAATGAGTTTGACTACTAATCATATCTGATTGAACTGGAGCAGTTTGACTCGGATCGAACTAATACAAAGGATTTGGATGTCTAAATTTTAAATTTTAAATAATAACTCTCGAATCCTCCTCCTTCCCCTAATATCCCACTGACAGTTTGACTCGGAAATCGAGCAGATTGAACTAGAGTAGATTGAATCGGAACTAGTTCGTGTGTGATGTTACACCTCCCACTGACAGTGACCTCCAATAAAAGGCACGATTGACTTGAACATGGTGGCTCGTCATGTGCAAGCCCAGTGGATGCCATGTACACGCCCGGAGGTTGGGTGAGCACATGTGCTCGCGCGTCCAGTGTGCGCTGATCGACAAGCCGCGCGATCAGACTGGAGAGCATCGGTGACCACCAGATGCTCGCTTAGAGATTAGGCCTGCACAAAGGGGTTACCCAAAGGCTCGCCCGCCCACAAGTAGGTGAGCACTTTAAGTGCCCCTGGAGAGCACATATGTTCGTTGATAATCAGAAGATCGTGAGGGGATCCTAACGTCCGATCCTGTAGCGTATGCGGTGCCTGACAAGTCGGGTTCGGCAATCACTGTGTCGATAGCTTTCTCAACACTCGGATTTCAACAATCAAATGAATCTACAATTAACCCACAATAATGATAAATCAATGAAATTATGCAGGTGATATTTATTATAACCTGTAAATAAATGAGTATAGTCAAGCAAGTATATGGGTTAAATTACTGAGAGCAAATACACATATAAGAGTATTTATTGTCTATAAAAACAAACATTTTTGTGTATTTTTCTTTTTTTTTGTGGGTTTTTAATTATATTTGTTTTTTGGGCTTTTAAAATTTATATATTTTTTAGGTTTTTAATTTTACAATTTTTACTTTTTTTATATTTTCTAATTTTAAATTTTTTTATGATGTAATAATTATATATCCATATGTAATAATATGTATAAATTAAACAGTATACAATAAAAAATAAATATATAAAATCTGGAAAATACAATTTAGTACAATCCTTTTTATTTTTTAAAGTTATTAAATATATTTACAGGTGTTTATAATATTAATATTAATAAGTATATAAATATATATAGTATAAATAGTGTATATAGGCTTTTATATTTATAAATATAGCTAGAAATACTCAAAAATTACAAAATAAAATATTTTTTTATCATTTTTTATATTTTCTCTATTTTTATGATATTTTTGGTGATTTTTACTAATTTTTTGTTATTTTTAAAGTCCAAAATACTCCAAAATAGGGAGTTAATAATTAGGCTGAATTGTTTTGAGATTTAAAAGTATCAAGTTCAAAATTTCTCAAAACCATTTTTAATATGTAGTATATAGACCTGGCCAATGGGTCGGGGGCCCGCCTGCCCAGCCCGTTCATGGGCCGGGCTTGGGCATGAGATTTCTAGAATGGGTCGGCCCAGCCCGGTCCGCTCTTTGGCCCGCCCATCAATTGGGCGGGCTGTGGGCATGTGCCATAAAACCCGGCCTGGCCCGACCTGCACATATAAAAATATATGTTTAAAACTATATTTTAGATACATTTAATAGAATATACTTCAAGTTTTTATTTTACATTATCAATATTACATCTTATTTTATAGTTTACATGCAAAGTTACACATATTATGGTTACTTGGATTAAGAAAGATTAGATGATGCTAAAAAAACCTTAATTATCTTCATAAATTTGATTAAAAAATTAGTAAAAAAGTACTTCACATTTGACCCATGGGCCGGCCCGACCCATACCCGGGCCGGGCTTGGGCTTTGAAGTATGGCCCGTGGATCGGGCTAGACCGAGCCTTGGACAAGGGGTTTTAAAACCTCAGCCCGGTCGGCCCGACCCATGGCCCAGTCCGGCCCAGACTTTGGTCAGGTCTAGTAGTATATAGTAAAAAGAAAAATATACACAAAAAATGATTTTTTAGATTTTATATAATTTTTTTATTTTTTAGGGTTAAAGGGTTTTTTAATTTTTAAGGTTTTCTTTTATATTTTGGGATTTTTACCCAGCAGACCCTATAAACTTTTTAAATTATCTCTACGACCTTTTGCATAAGGTAATTACCCCATCGACCCTATAAATTACCCCAAGAACCCTCACGAGCTTCAAACAGAGTAACCGCAGGGTTCATGGGGTAAAAGTTGGCAAGTTTACGAGGTCGAAGAGGGAATTATGTTGTTTCAAAGGTCATGGAGGTAATTGGCAAAGTTTATAGGGTCTGCCAGGTAAAATTCCCTTATATTTTTTGTAATTTTTGATCTAAAGTTATATTATATAATATTATTTAATATATATTTTTTTGGAATTTTTAAATAGGTTTGCCTAATTTTTTATATTTTTATATCTAAATAAGGATTAAGTAGCTCTTAATTTAATTTTACTAAATGAAAAATGCAAGTAAAATTCTAATAAAAATTATGCATGAATAAGCATCAGATGGATCATTTATTGTAATTTTCCCTAAATTTTCCAAGCACATGAGCTATTTAATCAAAAATAAAATACAAAAATATAACTTGCAATACTAACAAGGCATTTTTGTAATATAAATAAAGTACAGAGGTTGCGATGCAAAAATACTAAAAGTTTTGAACTATTATACAAATTTTATATATTGAAGCGAAATCTAAACCCGTGAGGGTATAGGAGCAAAATGTCTAGCACCTCACACGTGTGGGCACATGAGATGAGCTGATAGAGGATCTAAATGTAATATGCAAGGAATGCGTGGGTCCACTTGCAATTTTCATGTAAAATACTACACTACTATTTATGATTACTAATTAAATAAAAAATAACATGAGGAAAATAGCGTAGGTCAGCACATGGTTAACATGTGAGGCACATATAAAGGGCTCTAGATGTGCAACATCGCTCCACTTAAGATCTGACGGGGATGAAGGTGCATCGCTTCGCTTTGATTGAATGCTCCAGATTAGATCTGGTGGAGCAGGGGTTCAGATCGGACGACGACTAGGCTATCAGGAAGAACACCAAGAACACCATCAGATCTTGACTTCAATTGGTGAATCCCTCCTACTTCACCCCTCTTTCTTCTCTCTGACGAGCTCAAAAGCTTCGTGGGGCCTCATCGCACCTACTGGTAGGCATCAATAACATCTAGATCCCATCGTTGAGGATCTGGAAGGTTCTCCATATGTGGCTACCTGATTGATAGAATGAGGCTCGTAACGGCTCCTGGCACCTTCTTGTACCGTAACACCTGCAACAAAAATGTTACAGCGCTACAAATCAATGATCTCATACCATAAAAGAAGTTGAATAGCATGCGTAGGATGTATGGTGATGAAGCTCTGCGGATGGAGATAGAACGAGATTCGATTCGCTCTAATTCTTATGAAATCAGAGGAGAAAAAGGGGCGAAAAAAGGAGAAGCTAAGGGCTTAGAGATGAGATGATATGGGGTTGGAACCAGGAGAGTTCACAATGAGATGGTGGTCAGAGCTCTACAGCTTCGGCGAACATCAATCCTAGAATTGCACTAGAATGGACAAGTAAAAGCTGAAATTAAAAGAGGGATTTAAATGACAATAACTACATTAACTAGAAAAATGGAGAAAGTCAGCTCGAAACAGGTCAGGAGACCTGGGAGCAGAGGGCCAAATTGGAGGCGGAGCTCTGGCAAGGGGGTTGCTTCTCCTCCTCCTTATCCATGCCAACAGGTTGGGGATCAACCTGCTGTCACCGAGCACTCGACCCAAGAACTCCTTAGGGGTGACGGTAAGGGAAGAAGGATCAAAACCAAAAGGAAGGAGGGGTTTTTTTATAGAAATGGGTTCTATCATAAAGTGAAAAGAGCTTGTGTGCAGTGGGGAGGGAGTTGGCAGAAGATATGGTGATGGCAAGATGGTCGAAGGTATGGGGAAGATGTTTCATGAAGAAGGGGAAGTGATCAGAGGTGTGGAGAGAGCACCAAAATTCGAGAAAGAAGGCTCGCCCCGTGAGGTCTGACAAAGCAGATGGCGGAGGATGTATAGTTGACCAGGGGGTCAATGAAAGTCGGCTCCTGGTTGGTCCACGTGGACCGACCAGATAAAAGAAGGGGAGAAATGTTTTGTAAAATCGATAAAAAAATATAAATTTATTTTTATTAAATTAAAGTTAAAACATGAATTATGTTTGTAGTTTAATGTAGTATTTTATTCTGATTTTTATTTATTTTTACAAGTTAATTTATTAGATGTTCATATTTACATGTATAATTGTATTTGGTATATTATATTTTTATTTTGTATTTTGTATTTTATTATTTTATACACATAATTTATATATTAATAACTTATTTAAATACATATATACATATTTTTATTGTACTTTTCTGAGTTTATTTACATACGTAAATAATTATGTATATATAATATAGGTGTATTATATGTATATTTTACCTATAAAATTTTATATCCTTATTTATTATAATACATTTTTAGTGGTTTTATTCTAACTTTATTATGTACATGTTATTTGAATAATATTTGCACATTTATAAAAATATAAGAAAGTGAAAAATATAAAGAATGAATATATTGAATATTAAATACACGTATATTGCACAATGAGGATCCAAAAGGTAACTTTTGCAACTTAACTCCAAATGAATGAAACTGCCTTCATTAAATAGCTAATTTAATTTTATAAATTATAAAAGTGAGTTTGGAGAATTTTGAGTTTGTATGGAGAAAATATAGGCCTGCAAAGTTTTCTTTGTGGCTTTTTATTCTTTGTCCCAGCATATTCTACGTTATTTCCTAATGAAATAAATTTTGTATTTTTCTTTGTATTTTTATATATAACTTTCATGTTGAGGTTATTGATTTGAAGTGTAAAAATGAGAAAAATAAAATATGTCCCAAAAGGTAATTATTGGGCTATAAATTTAGGGTTTATGTGTTGTATTTTCTGTACAATTGGCCACCCTATCTCTCCCTACTTTATTCCTTGTCGATCAAGTCATAATGATGATTGGATATCGGGTCACTCAGTATCTTTCACACTTCATTCTTTTTCTTTTCTTTCTTTATTCTTTTATTTTGGGATTAAATATAGTATATTGTAGGATATATTTCTAGTATTTTATGTGAATTATTGAGTGTTAATTTTACAAATTAATGCTATATACATGCATTTTGTTAGGGATTTGAAATATCAATCAGCTAGAGGTGGTCGTGAAAACAGTTCACATATTGCAGGACCTACAGTGTAGCTGAGGTGACCGCGTTCGACTGATTAACAAATTCAACAATCAACCTACAATCAAATAATAAAGCAATAAATACAAACTGGAAGTAGATCAGAATTTACTATAAACCCTACGAATAAATGCATATAGTGGACAAGTATGGTAGGGTGTTGAACAGGGGGAACAAACTTGGTGTAGCAGGGATTATTATTTATAAATAATATATAATGCATCTATGTATATATAGCAGCACAATATTCACTTACTTAAAGTTTTTGTGTGTTTTTTATTTATTTAACTTGTTATTTTTTTAATTATATATTTTTTAATTTTAATTTTTTAATTTTAATTTTCTTTTTATATTTATCTGATTCTTCATTTCTTTTTCTTTTTAATCTATAATAAGTGTTGATGACACGGATTTCGATAGGTCGAGATGTGTAAATAAATTAATATCACAATTGTCGTCGTTCTCAACCACTCGAATCAGTCAACGAGAAAAATAATTTTAAACCACTCAAAAGATAATTGAATCAATGAAAATGATGTAAGCAGTTTTCGCTATTCTTTTTACCTGGTATAACGACTATGGTCGAACACAAGGAATACGATTTAAAAACTATGTAGTCAAATTTCGAAAATGATTTTTAGCGGTTTTTGAATTTTTGAATTTTTTATTTTCAAAAAATAAGCACAAAAAATAAAAACACACACGCACACACTCTTTTTGTATTTTTCAGAAAGGTCAAAAATGCTCAGAAAATTAAAAAGAAAATGTTTTTATTTTTAAAATATTTTTGATAATTTTCTCAAATTTTTCTGATATTTTTGTAATTTTATAAAAATCAAACAATGGAAAACATGAAAAATGGTGCACCGCCACTTGTATTTTACAATTTAAAAATATTCAAGTGCCCAACATTCTTGGAAATTATTTTTACTGTAAGCTATAAAGCAAAATTTACAATTATAGACTGAGATCAGTTTTTTTATTTTTCTACAATTTTTAAAGAATTTTTGTTTTTCATATTTTTTGGCTTTATAAAAAATTAATGCACAAAAATTGTTCAGAAATTAGAAGACACAAAAATACACCTACACTAACTTTTTTGGAATTTTTACGCAATTTTTCGAATTTTTATGAATTTTTTAAATTTTAGAAAAGCAAAAAGTCACTGTTTTTGAATTTTTTAAAATATCAACATCAACAAAAATTCATGAAAACTTTATACAATGACAAAAACTACAGCAGTAACATGTACAATTTTTTTGAGATTTTTTCGAATAATAAAACTATTTATTCTGACGAAAAAAGCAAGCAATTCAAGGTCTAGACAGACAGGAACTTAATTGTAATTTGCTCAAAGTTTTTTGCAGAAAATATAACAATAATAAATAACAGGTAACAAATCGCAAATTACCCAGAGGAGCGTGTGCGAAGCACGTGACTTGCTTGGGTGGAGAGTATATTGCAATTTCAGAAACATCGAAGGGCCATAATGTAATTGTTTCTTTTTTTTAATTTAACCTCCCCCTATGATTTCTTAGTTCACAAGCCAAGACCAATATGGCCGTCGCCGCCCCTTCTTTGACGCGGCAGCAACGACGTTGGAGTCGGCCGCAGGCGATGCGACGAAGGGGAGCGGAGCGGAGGGCGTCACTGGACTTGCGCAGGTGGAGCAGGAGGGGGCCGACCGTGCGCTGGAGTCGCGGGCGCTGTCCAGCGCGGAGGGAGGGGTGTGCCGCGGGGCGCCGCGCCGCGCACTGGAGGTTTGGCGGAAGGGGCGGATCCACCGCGATGGAGGAGGTGCTGGGCTGATCGGCAACGGTGACATGCACAAATGGGTTCGCACGACTGTGCGGCTCTGCTGGGGTGGAGGCCTTTTGGCGGAGAGGCACGGTGGAGTGAAGGCGGTGGCGGTCTGGAGGCGAGGGTGGCTCGCTGGGAGGTGGCGGTCGCTGCGTTGGTTGGGCGGCGTCGATGCGGCGGAGGGCCGCTCACAGCGGGGAGGAGCAGGAGATTGCGTAGAAGGGCCTGAGGAGGTGGTGCACGACGGCGCGGCCTGCACCACGCGTCGACGACAAGTGATTGCGCGGTGCATGCGCGTTGAGGTGATGGGGCTGACGCCACGGGCGGCGCTCGGCTGGGGATGGGGGCCGCGCGCGGTGCCGCAGGGCGAGAGGACAGAGGATGGCCTGGAGGCGGGCGCCAAGCTGCTTGCTTTTTTTATTATTTTTATTTTTTCTTTAAACTGTAAGAAGGAAATGTAAACGGTGAGGATAAAATTCCTTTTTTATTATTTTTATTATTTTTTAAAACAGGATTATAACAGAGAAATAAATTTGTATTTCGAAGGATTGGATTTGCCATTCAAAAGGGATTGGCGGCGCAGCTTGTTGCCCGTCTCCCATCAATTTCTATGTAACTTCCATTAAGTTTTACATTTTGCGATGCATGAAAAAAATAATCAATAAAATATTCCAGTTCTTAACCACAAAAAAAAACAATGGTTAGAGATAAAAACAACAATTATATTTTTTTATTTTTGTTATTTATTCCTGCAAAACAAAGATTAAAGAGAAAAGACAAACAAAAATTTTATTTATTTTTTTAATTTTTCCGGCAAAAATAAATGTGAAATAAATAGGAAAAACTATTTTATGTTTTTCTATTTATACACAAAAATGGGAGGTGTGAATGAGCGGATCTCGACGAGATGAAAGAATGGATCCGTAGCTCCGATTACCGTGTGTGACCGGAGGTGGAAGATTGCGTGAGGTAGAAAAAGAAATGTATGGATCAAGATGTGAGATGAAAAACTCGGATTCAGACGTGAATGTGTGTGGTGACAAATTTTTATGATTTTTAAGGATCTAAAGACTAATAAAACTGAAGCTAAGATTGAAACTACGATTTATCTATGAAAAATGACAAGAAATAAAATGGATCTCACCTCAGGGTTCAGAAATGCCATGATGGCCTCGACGAGGGCCGATGCGCTGTCACCGGATGGCTCGGAGTTAGGCACCCTTCTTCAACAAGACGTCTCTCGGAGATCGGGCTCCTCTCCACCAAAGATCGATCCAACGTGAATGAAGGGGGAGGAGCCCATTAAAAAGAGAAAACAATAAAAAGGAAGGTATGTACAAATAAGAAAAGTAATTAGTAGTTATTTAAATAAATAAATAATAATTAAATTAATTAATTATTTAGAATCAAAATTCGGATTAAATTAAAAAAATAATTAAGTAATTTACAAAAATTAATTAGCCACCTTAATGGTGTCTATTTAAGGCATAAAATCAAATCTTTACATAAAAGGTAAGTTTTCAAATCAAATAAAGAATTAAATAATTAAATCTAAATACAATTTTTGTAATTAAATTAAATTAATTAATTAATGTGAGATATTTTATTTTTTGGTGATTTTTATAAAAGGAAATTAGTTGTATACATATATTATGTCCATATAATACAATATAAATATGCATAAATAAGGAAATAATTTTTATATCTTTTTTCTGAAAATTATTTATATTTTAAATAAAATAATATTTACATTATGTATATTATATAAAAATAAATCTGAATAAAATATATACAATAAATAATGGTGAAAATGCACAAAACAACCCAGAAAACTGACTTTTTAACCGTAATTCCAAAAATTATGAAACCACAACTATTTGAAAGATAATTTAATTTAGATTATAATGGAGTGATTTTGATTCAATTTGAGATCGTATGGAGCCAGAGGTATTTTAATGATCGCATTGTGGCTTTTTCTGAGGATGATTATTTGCAATATGTACATTATTTTATTTTACACTTATTTTTATTATTTACAACACATTTTTATTTACAACTTTTATTTATAAAAATAATTAATTTGAGGTCAAATTATGTACAAATAAAATAATACATATTTTATACAAATATAGAAGGAATTTATGTACAAATTATTTTTGGATTTTTGACAGAAAACCCTAACTCCCCTACTTTATTCCTGGTCGATCAGGTCAAGTCTTGACCTTCTCTCGGAGTTCAGGTCAGTCTATATTTATTGCATAAATACATCCTCTATTTTTCTTTTCTTTTTCTTTTCTTCTTTATTCTTTTATTCATGTACAAAAAGTGTTAAAAAGCATATTTAACAAATGCAAGCAAAATGGTAATTTTATGCAATTAATGGATATTTACAGGTATTTGACTGAGGAAATGAGGCTAAAATAAAAGAATAAAGGCGATGAATCATGGATTCATCATTTCCCTATACTTTACCTTTGCTAGTCCCTTAGCAAACACTTATTTGGAAAATAAGTGAAGACAAGAATAAAGAATAGAAAAAGGAACGAAGTTAGAACAACATTGACTTTTAAACTTATCTTCATAAAAATGTAGTATGGAGCTCTGTCAGACCTTTGGATTATTGGTGTGTCGGAACCTTAATGGAAAATAGATTTAAAACCTAACAGCCACTAAGTTCCATAAGACTCCTATTTAGGTCTCCTCAACAACCAGATCAAAACAAGTCTACATACACAAATTCTTATGACTATGAATTCTTACTTGTACGGTGTAAGTGAAATATAGCTCCTCATTTCAAAAGTAGCAAAGAAACAACCTCTCTCAACAAGGTAACTCTAATCCCTCGGTCTGGCAACTCTTTACTCGAGGAGCAGGGATATTCCCTTCTAAGTTCAAGTACAACTAGCTTAAGAAGAGGAGATGGAGAAGAGAATGGACGGTAACCAGTGTAGTTACCTATCCTTGGATGCATGACCAATGTAGCCATGTCACCCGCTGTAAGTACTCTTTTGATTTTTAATAAATAAAAAATGCATGAAAATTGTCAAATAAAATGTGGGTGTGAATGAGCATTTAATTAAGCATCTCCATCTATTTTTACATAATTTTTGTAACATGACAAGTATTTTTAGAAAATAGAAATACTAAATTAAAAATCAATCAAGCTGGCAGAGCCATTTATGTAATAAAAATAAAGGTAGGGGGTACATGCAAAACACCCAAAAGTGAAATTCAATTTTTATATATTAAATCACAATATACAAATCTAGAGTGGTATACAAGCAATTTACCCAACTCACAAGGGGGGCCACATGAGTTGAGCTGGTAGAGGACCTACTTGCAAATTACAAAGTATTCAGGGGCCTCAATGTAATTTTTCCACTTAATTTTACACATAATAAAATATTTACAAGACTAATTATGAAATACAAAAAGGCGGAGTAGTTTTATGCAAATTACCCACTTAAAATGCCTTGATCGAAGGGTCTTCAATGTGCATTGTTTCGATGAGAATGAACAGTTTAGATTAGATCTGGGTCGTGTTCTTGATCCGATGGATGGGGAAGGGTTTGCAAGAATATGAATAAACTCCGCCTCCGGCGAGCTTCGGCCTCGTCGTTCTCCATCCTCGGCGGCCTTCCTTCGATCCGACGGTGGTGAAATGTTGCTAAGGGCCTTCCACACATGCAGAGCTACTCCGACGAAGCTGAGGCGGCTCGAAGAAGGAACTGGGGATCCTTCATGCTCCAAGTGACCTGGAGGTGCTCCAAGTCATCGTCTGTGCTCAAGATGGCTCTCTAAGCTACTAGACCTGCACCAAAATGCTATACGGCTCGAGGGCTCTCTACCCGACCATTTGACTAAAGTTGGAAGCTAATGAGGGTAGAGATGCGAAGAAGCTCCGGTGAGCGATGGAAGGTGGAGTTTGATTCCCAGATCCACAATGGATCTGGGTTGGAAAGTAGGGGAGAATTGTGAATAACATGCCGGGGAGAGTAATGGGATGAACAAGGGGCGGAGGCACAGTAAGAAATGATCGAATTTGGCCTGGAGCTCAAGTTCCAGGTCAAATTAGGGTTTTCCAATTAAGCCAAAACTATTGATTAAAAGACAAAATTAAATGCATGAGATTAAACCTATCATCTAAAATTACCTAGAAAAGCAGAAGGAATGGTCTTGATTTGGCCAAGGACAAAAGAGGCTGGACCTGTCGGAGGTGCTTCAGTTGTGGGTGTGGATCTCCTCCGCCAGGTCTCCTCCTCGTTGCAGCTCAAACGAGTAGCTTGCGGCTGAAGAGCCTAGACCTACCCTACCTAATTCAACCGAGTTATCGATCAAATTCAATGTTGTGTTCCTTGTAGTCGGGTAAATCGAGACTGATAAAAAAACCACTTAAATTATTGTTTAATTAAACACAAGCGACAATTTTTTTATTTTACTTGGGCAAGCCCAAGGTCGAACTCAGGGAGGCAGCATTTTTCTTATGTTAATTTGAAGTTAATTTAGATGTTAAATTTTCAAGAGAATATTTTTTTAATTTTTATGCAATTAAAGAAAACTGCGATGCAATGCAAGCCAAATTTTAAGGTTAAATTTGAAGTATAGTCAAATTACGTCAAAAAATTATGAAGCCTGACTAGAATATGAAATGCAATGGAATTAAGCTATTCAATTTTTTTGGAATTTTTCGATGCTTTATGAATTAAATATGAATTAAAAAATAAATGCATGGTAGTTTTTACAAAATCAATTTTAATAAATACCAAAGTCCAGTATTTTTAGATACAAAAAATATCCTAGATATTTCTATATAAGATGAATCCAGGAAAATTATAAGACCTAAAAAAGAATGAATTTTGGGCCTACTCAAAATGAATTAAGTAAAAGACTAATTATCTTATTAAGGCCTCGTTACACGGGTGAATGATGTGATTTTTTGGGCACAGTGTCGAACAACTTAAACTAAACCTATTGTGATATTTTGGTGATTTTTGGAATTATAAATAATTCAATATGGAATTTAAAGCACACAGTGGCAAAACTATGTAAATTTTCACAAAAATAATAATATTAAATTCCTCGAAGCTCACAAAAATATGACAACTATCCACAATGATAAAGCACAAGTTTCTCTACAACATGCAATTTTTGGAATTTAAAAATAATGCTAAATGAATACCTAAATATGTGTGCAAACACATGGACCAAATTGCAAACATGAATAAAAATTGATTAAATCAGAACGTGCATACATGGACTAAATTATAATTACCTATAATGCTGGGGGTATGCGTGTAATTTGTCCACAGTAACACAGGTGCCTCACGTGACGCGCCTGGCATGGACTGGAATACAATTTGGGAAACTTGCAGGGGCCTCAGTGCCAAATGCCCAGACCGCACGTGAGGAACACGTGAGGTGCTAGGCTCGGGAGGCGTCGGAGGCTCGGACTGTGGCTCGGGTGTGCTGCAGGCTCGGACTTGCTTCAGAATTGGCTCGGGAGCTCCGAGCCTAAGGGGTGGGGAAGAGGCTCGGAGGAGGCGACATGGCGCACGACTGACCGTTTGTTCGAGATGATCAAACAGCTGCTGGAGTTGGTGGCGTGGTATGCCTTGGGTCCGTCGAATCAAGATAGATCCAGTGGTGGTGATGACTCCTGGTGCGGGCGACATGAAGAAAGGTGGATCGTTAGATCGAGATGATCCAACGGTATCTGAAGCTGCGACAAAGGTGACGTGGATTGATGAATCCACGATTCATCGCCTTTATTCTTTTATTTTAGCCTCTTTTCCTTAGTCAAGTACCTGTAAATACCCATTAATTCCATAAAATTATCATTTTGCATTCATTTATTAAAATTACATTTTTAACACTTTTTGTACATAAATAAAAGAATAAAGAAGAAAAGAAAAAGAAAATGATGTGTTTATGCAATAAATACAGACTGACCCAAACCTCGAGAGAAGGTCAAGACTTGACCTGATCGACCAGGAATAAAGTAGGGGGAGATAGGGTCTTCTGTTAGAAAAATCAAAAATATTTTGTAAATATTTTTCTGTATATTTGTATAAAACTTACACTATTTTAATTGCACATAATTTGTCCTTAAATTAATTATTTTTGTAAATAAAAGTTGTAAATAAAAATATGTTGTAAATAATAAAAATATTTGTAAAATAAAATATTATATATATTACAAATAATTACACCTAGAAAAAGCTGCAAAGCGATAATTGAAACATCAATTCCGCTTCCATATGAGCTCAAATTGAACCAAACTCACTTCCATAATACTATAAATTAAATTATCTTTCAAATGGTTGTAGTTTCATATTTTTCGGAGTTACGGTTAAAAAGTCGGTTTTTTGGGGTGTTTTATGCAGTTTTCCCATATATTTATTGTATATATTTATTTATATTTATTTTTATAATGTATATAATTATAAATATGATTTTTATTAAAAATAAAATTAAAAAATAAAAATAAAAAAATCTTTTATAAAAAATATTTCCATATTTGTACCTATGTAAATTGTATTATATGTGTATAATATGTGTATAAAATTAACTTGCTTTTATAAAATCTACCAAAAATTAATTATCTAACTTTAATTAATTAATTTAATGTAATTACGAATTTTATATTTATATTTAATTATTTAATTCATTTATTTGATTTGATAACTTACCTTTTATGTAATGATTTGATTTTATTTCTTAATTGGCCACCTTTAAGGTGGTTAATTGATTTCTATAAATTACTTTATTTATTTAATTAATTAAATTCCGAATTTTGAAATTAATTAATTAATTATTTTATTTATTTAATTATTTTAATTAATTAACCAATAAAAATATTCCTTAAATGTACATACCTTCCTTTTTCATTTCTCTTCTCTTTTTAATGGGCTCCTTCTCCCTCATTTCTTCTTTGATCAATCTTTGGAGAGAGGAGCCCGATCTCTGAGAGCTACTCGTTGTAGAAGGGTGCTCAGCCTCCGATCCGGTCGGTGACAGCGATTTGAGCTTCGTCGAGGCCATCACGGCGTGTCTGATCTCAAGGTGAGATCCGAATTTTATTTCTTGTCATTTCTCGTAGGTAATCGTAGGCTTAGTTTTTTAATCTTATTTATTAGCTCTTAGATCTTTAAAAATCCCACAAATTTTCACCACCTATTTTCGCGCCCGAAATCGATTTTTCATTTCATCTCGTGATCTCGACATTTCTTTTTCTACCTCACGCAACCACACATCTCCGGCCTCGTACGGTGGTCGGAGTCTTCGGATTTATCCCCCATATCTTGCCAAGATCCATCCCCGTTCATCCTTCCTGTGTACATAAATAAAATATAAATAAAGTAAAAAACTCATATATTTGTGGTCAACTCTAACCTTTGTTTTGCAGGTTAAAAAAATAAAATAATCATTTATCTTTCTCTCTAATCTTTGTTTTGCAGGTAAATAAAAAAATAAAAAATTTGTTTTTTTAACATCTTGTTTAGCAGGAAAACATAAAAAACAATAAAAAATAATAAATAAAATACTTTTTCTTTCATTTCCTGTTTACATATTTAAAAAATAAAAATATTTTTTATTCATTATTCTGATTACAGAAAAAAATAAAAAAATATTGCAGTGGGCGGCGCAGTCGCCGACCCCCTGCCCCGCCGTCTTCCTCCGCCAGGCCGCTGGGAGCGGCACCACCGCGTGACCTCCAGACCCGGCGGTTGAAGCCCGCCCGTCGCCCCACCTGACACCCTTCTCCAGGCTCCGCCCGCGCGCGGTCCCCTCCGCGCACAGCCGTGAGCGCGCACCCACGCCTCCCTGCGCTTCGCCAGACGCGCCCCCTCAGCGCGAGGCTGCATCGTGGCCCCCGCGTCCTCCAGCCGCCTGTAGCGGCCGCCCAGGCTGCAAGCCATCCCTGACCGCCTCTCCATCGTGTGGCTCCGCTGCCACCGCCTCCTGCACCGTTCCAGCCAGCCTGCGCCTCCGCGCAGCCCGATCTCTGGTCCCCGTCGCCCCCCTCCTCCGACCGAGCCCCTGCTCGAACTCCTCCGCGCGCGAAAGCGCACCTCCAGGTGGCGGTGACGGCTACCTTGGCTCCCTTGCTCCATGAGAAAGAAGAAACGAATCCAAGAATAGAACCCTAGGGTTCTTAATTTGAAATTGGACAATTCGCGCCTAAGTCCTCTGACGTTTTCGCAAATAGAAAGAAGCCCCCTGCCAGCAAACTCACATGCGACGCACATGACATTTGGGTAAATTTGACACTTCCTCTTGTAATTTTATATTTTTGTTATTCAGTTCAGAACTTTTTAATATTTGCAAATTGGTCCCTGTAAATTCCAGACAATAAACTTTGCATGATTTTTTTATGGAATAAATGTTTATCATATTCTAAAAATCCTGAGAAAATTGTTGTATGCTTCTGCTATAGTGCTTGCCATTGTATAAAGTTTTCATCAAATTTTATTGTCATTTATTATATCTAAAAAATCAAAACAGTAACTTTTTATCTGTCTGAATTTTGAAAATTCATAAAAATTCGAAAATTTGCATAAAAATTTCAAAAAATTGTTTAGATGTCTTTTGATGTATTTTAATTTCTGACTAATTTTTGTACTTAAATCATTTATAAAAACCAAAAAAATTGCGAAAAAATGAAATTTCTCAAAAAAATTGTAGAAAATTCTAGAAAACTTAAAAATTCTAATTCCAGTTTCCAATTGTAGATATGGCTTTCTAGTTTCTGTTAAAAATAATTTACAGGAGTTTTGACTTTTAAAAGATTTTTAACTTGAAAAATACTCCTGCTTGTTCACTATTTTGTTTATTTTCTACTTTTTTTATTTTTATAAAAGCACAAAGGCATCATAAAATTGCGAAAGAATTACCAAAAATATTGTAAAATATATAAAACATAAAAACATTTTCTTAGGACTTTTTTGTACATTTTTGAATATTTTAAAAAATACAAAAAAGTGTTGTGTGTGTGCTTTCATTCATTTGTGCTTATTCGAAAAACACAAAAAAAATATACAAAATTCAAAAACCACTAAAAAAATACTTTGAAACTTGACTATAAAGTTTTTAAATCGTGCTCCTTGTGTTCAACCCTGGTCGCTATACTAGGTAAAAAGAATAGCGAAGACCGCTTACATTCGTTTTCATTGATTTATCCGATTTCCAATGGTTTACAATTTTTTTCCATTGACCGATTCGATTGATTGAGAACAACGATATTTTTGATATTATTTTACACATTTCGACCGATCGGATTTCACATCATCAGAATGGCGTCGTTGCCGAGGAGCACGGCTTTGTAGTCAATTTTCTATTTTGTCTCTCTATATTATAATTGTTTTCTGACCTTCTCTCTCTGATTTTTGTGCGAGGTACTGCTTGGACGACTTGGAGTTTGCTTTTTGAGGACCCGCACAGGAAGAAGAGCAGGGAATTGAAGAAGAATTTTTTATTTGAGAGAACAATTTTTATTGTAATAATTTAGGACTCTAAACTTTTGAACTGTGGACACTTACACTTTATTCGGGGTCTGTTTCGTCGAGCACCGGTGTGCTTGGGGGACCTCACCGCTGTTTTTCGTCAGTTTTGTTTTCTCGTATTTTTATTTTATTTTTGATTCATGCAGAATTTGGCCCCTAGACTTAGGATTTTTTATCTTGATTGTGACGTAATTGATTAAAGTCCCAACCTAATTATTTGCCTGCACCTATAGATCGATAACTGGACTTAATTAATTAAATCACAAAGAAAAAGCTAATTTAAGTTACCTGAGAGATCATGTGCTGCTAGAGGCCGTATACAGCGCTGGCAGGATCCGTTGTGGCGGACACCGATCGACATCAGAGACCGGACTCCGACCTCTCTTGTTGACTTATTAGTTGTTGTGCTTCACATATAGAAATCTTTCTCCTAAGGTTGTTTTCTTCGTGCATCATATAGGTAGTTTAAATTTCTGTATTTAAATTTCAGCGCGGATCATATTGCATGTAGAGTGCTGGAGTAAGGTATGCATTTTTCTATCTCTGCATGCATCATCGTATTTGACCATGCATAGGCTTTTTCGACTTCCTCCCCTTGTTTCTTGGACGCAAATCAATCAAAGAAGAAATCGAAAAACTCGTTAGGATTATTTTTGAAAAAATCCAAAAAAATAGAAAATCAAAAAATTAAAAATTGGGACTGCTAATTGAACTTGACCATTAAAATTAAACGTAATTGACCACTCCATTGTATTGGGAGAGCAATCCCCTCATTGTTTGCGCTTTTACTCGCTTGTGTACACACTAAGGAATAGTGCCCAAATCCTATTCAAGCCTCCTAAGTGTTTGTACAACTTTTGTTGATCACCTAACTCTAAATTTGAAAAGATAAAAGACTAAATCTCACGGTCTTCACATTGTGTAGAGTTGGTGAACTGGGGGTTTGCTTTGTGTATTGTATGTCTTTGGCGTGAGTCGGTTACAATCATCTTCCTGAATCATTAGCAGTCACCTTTCCTCCCACCCTTCTATCTCTCTCTCTTTCTACTCTCCCACACTCCCTCCCTTCATTTCCCTCTCTTCATGATGGGTCGCATTCCATTCCAGCCGAAATATGCGTCTTCTTATCTTCATGCCCATCATTCCCGCCCACTCTCTTGGGAGGTCGGAATCCCATCCGATTTTCCATCTTCTCCCTACCCACCCTCCCATTTGGGGCATGCTGTGAGTGACAGCCGAAGAGTTCCGATTGACCAAACATGAGACACGAGTGTTCACATTACTGAGATGAGAGTGCATCCCATAGGCGATCATATGGTGCAGTTGAGAGTGTTAGATGACTTCTATCCTAGGACATTGGATGAGTACACAGATCAGGAAGCACACTCTGCTTCTACTTTGAGATCATTCGTTCTGGATTTAGAGTTCATTGATCTACTGCCAAAATTCTTAGGGGAAGTGTACGAGGAACCGTATTTACATATCGAAGAGTTTGAGGATATTTGTGGATCACGATCATATTCAGATATAACTTCTGAGGACATGATGTTGATCACCTTCCCATTTACACTTCAGAGTAGAGCCAAGAGTTGGCACATACAGGAAGGAAGATTACTACGTGGGGGGATTTACGATCGTTATTTTTGCAGAAATTTTACCCCCACTGTAGAGCAGAGATGATGCGGTCGTGTATTCGTGATTTTTCAGTTAACCCCCAAAAGCCATTAATAGATTCATGGTTGAGGTTACGAGAACTTTTGAGGTGATTTCCTGATCATGGATTTTCGATGACTGACCTTATCCATATCGCCATGAGGAGGAGAACCACAGAGCAGATTGCATATGTCATTTCCTCGTGTGGTGGTTCACACCACAGTCCTGACCTGGATTTAGTTGAGACCATCTTGGGAACACTTTCTGATCTTTCATATACACGAGATGATTTATTCAGGACAACACATGAGGGAGAGATGACAATAGTTGAGTGTGTGGCACACCATGCCGATCTTGATAGCACACACAAATCAGAGGATATGGATGCTACTACTTCTCATTTAACGGATGTGTTGCCTATTGTTGTAGGTTCCCAGAGCCGGACATTGGTTGAGGACCAAATGGATTTACAGCCAGATTTTGAGCCAGTCCCGCTCTTTCACGTAGAAGATTCTTCAATTCTAGATCTGCTAGGATCCCAAGAGATAGAGGAGGAACCCACATCTCATCCATCCTCTGAATCTTCCCAGTATCCATGCCCAATAGATTCAATGTATTTTCTTCAGGAGATCTCCTCAGACTCAGAGATACATTCTGATCCATCTCAGCAAAGGGAGCTTGATGAGGGACCGATTTTGGATTTTACAGACCTTGATAGTCCTGTATTTGAGTCATGTGTCCTCCCATTTGATGAGGTCGATACATTTTTGGAGGACATGACATTTGACAACATAGATTCCCAATTTCCTGATGATTCGGCATTACTCCCCGAGGGTTATCTGCGGGAGGATGCCATGGACCATGTGTACTCGGTCTCACTTTCTGAGAGTGCATCTGATCTGTCGGATCACGAGACCGATTATTTTGATATTTTTGATAATGAGTTTGAGGATTCTCTCCTCGACGACCCTTGCGAGGATGACCCGATCTTTGAGGTATTCGATGATTTCACTGATTTGTCTACATTATATGCATCGGATATCAACCTTTCTAGTGAGTCTCTTGATCTTGATCTTCCTTGTCTATTCACGACGATGATTAACGTGGAGGATTCACTGATAGATCCATCCTTCTCCACGTTCGACTTCTTCAGCTCTGCCCTTTCACTCCATACATATTTTGAGCCGACGATTTCTTTTGTGCTACCGGAGCCTGACTTCATCTGCCCACATATTTACCTGGTAGAAAACACCTGCCTGATTGTTTATCTGGGTGTTATCATTTACTATGTTGACCTCGTTGTTGTTCTCCCACCGAGACTGCAACGACAATATGATATTCGCATTACAGATGTCGTCCTGAACCTTGATACGGCGTTATCCTAACATTTGCGCCCAGCTAGAGGCGTAAACTCTATCGCTTGTTGAGAGGCACCTCAACATTGATCGACTCACATCTATATAGACCATCTGCCCATATCATACATTCTTTCTATCTTACACCCCCATCTCCATCTCAAAATCATTCCATACTAGGGTGTACTTTACCCTAAGTATAGGGGGGTGTCAGACTTGTGATTATACTTTTGATTCTTTTTACCTCTGTTTTGCTGCCTATACTTAGGGATATTTTACCCTAAGTATAGGGGAGGTAGACTCTGTACATTCTACTACTCGGTTTCCCTTGTGTATAGTCTTATATACTTAGGATTACTTGATCCTAAGTATAGGGGGATCACCGACTTCTATTGGTTATATTCTTTTATTCGTCGTTGTAGTATACTATTCTTTTCACTTTTATATACGTAGCATGAGTTATGTCTTTCTTTTCAGCTCTTTGATCACTATGAGGACATAGTTCGAGCTAAGTATAGGAGTGTCGTATATATTGTATATATACTTTAGACATAACTTGTACTTTTATATTTTTTATATGGCCGTGTAAATACTCAAAAAAAACTTGTAAAAAAACTAACTAACTAATACAAGATGCAGATATTTCCTCAAAATTCTTTTTGTCTATACTGATTAATAAATCAGGTTAAAATATTTTGAAAAATATTTTGAAAGTAGTTTGAAAATCTATTTGAAAAATCTTTTGAAAACTATTTGAAAAATGTTTGAAAAATATTTTCAACCTTTGTAAAAATATTGTGGTTTGTAAAATTTTTTTCTCTTTGTGTGAAATAAAATTATTTTGTAAAAACTATTTGCAAATGTTTGAAAAATGGTTGAGAAATTATTTTGAAAATCTATATATACTGTTTGAAAAATGTTTGCAAAATAGTTTTCAAATGTGTGTAAATGTTTGTAAAATTGTATGCAAAATTATTTTGGACTATAGTCTTCAAAATTATTTGTAAAATTATTTTTAAATAAATTTGAGGAATATATGCATCACAAAAAATAAAAAAATGAAAAAAAACCAACTCTGTATATACTTGTATAAATTACTCAAGTTGTAAATCCCTTCATCTTATTCTTGTAAAAAAAATCAACCTACTCTTGTGTAAATATGTATCTCATCCCTATAAAAAAAATTTGTATATACCTGTATATATTACTAACTTTTTGCATTAAAAAAACAAAAACAAAAAAAAACCTTTTTACATGTGCATCATCATTTTTCAAAAATCCATAAAAATTTCAAAATTTGAAAATTGTTTCACAAAAAGATGTTGTTTTCTTTTCTTTGCATGTACACACTTTCTTGCATTTGCATTTGCATGAGCATTTTTTAGGATGATCTTTGACATTTAGACTAAGTCTGGAATAAATTTGAAGAATGGAGCTTAGTTGGACCTTAATCCACTTAATTTCAGAGTAACCTTATAAGATTTGGAGTTAAGACTTTTCAGGTCCTAGTGACTTAATTCTTTGAGTCCATAAGACTATGTTCAAATGTCATCTTGATGAGTCTAAGTAGAATATTTAACAACACACGCATGATTCTTTCAGACCGTGGCTTACCTTGGACACTGCACTTTACACGTAGCCCTTCATGGATGAGGTAGTGAGGGGGCATATCTTTTGGCTTGGGGTAGCATACGAGGGTAGTACATCTAGGCGGAACCTCTCGTCCTCCTCTAGGGAGGGAAGTGTGTCTCAACCTGCTTTGGTGATGTTGAGGTCTAAAGACAGGAGCTGTGGGGTTGCAATAATGCTTCAAAAGAGGGAGGGTCTACTAGCTCAAGAGGAAAAACTCCTTATGTACATGCTGCACCTTGTATATATTGTCAAAAAAAGAAAAATAAAATCTCCAAAAGTGGACAGGCCTGATAGAAAAATAAAATGCCTGCCGGAGTGTATATACAAGTGAAAAAAAAGAGAATAAGAGCTTCAAAGTCATATATTTGTGAGCTTGCAGCGGGTAACATGGCTACACTGGTCATGCATCCAAGGATAGGTAACTACACTGGTTACCATCCATTCTCTTCTCCGTCCCCTCTTCTTGAGCTGGTTGTACTTGAACTTAGAAGGGAATATCCCCGCTCCTCGAGGAAAGAGTTGCCAGACTGGGGGATTAGAGTTACCTTGTTGAGAGAGGCTGCTTCTTTGTTACTTTTGAGATGAGGAGCTATATTTCACTTACACGTACAAGAAAAGATTCATAGTCATAAGAATTTGTGTATGTAGACTTGTTCTGATCTGACTGTTGAGGAGACCTGAATAGGAGTCTTATGGAACTTAGAGGCTGTTAGGTTTTAATTCCATTTCCCATTAAGGTTCCGACACACTAATAATCCAAAGGTTCGACAGAGCTCCAGACTACATTTTTATGAAGATAAGTTTGAAAGTCAACATTGTTCTAACTTCTTTCTTTTTTCTTTTCTTTATTTTCATTTTCACTTATTTTCCAAATAAGTGTTTGCTAAGGGACTAGCAAAGGTAAAGTATAGGGGAATGATGAATCCACGATTCATCGCCTTTATTCTTTTATTTTAGCCTCTTTTCCTTAGTCAAATACCTGTAAATACCCATTAATTCCATAAAATTATCATTTTGCATGCATTTGCTAAAATTGCATTTTAACACTTTTTGTACATAAATAAAATAATAAAGAAGAAAAGAAAAAGAAAAGGATGTGTTTATGCAATAAATACAGACTGACCCAAACCCTGAGAGAAGGTCAAGACTTGACCTGATCGACCAGGAATAAAGTAGGGGGAGATAGGGTCTTCTGTTAGAAAAATCAAAAATATTTTGTAAATATTTTCCTGTATATTTGTATAAAACTTACACTATTTTATATGCACATAATTTGACCTTAAATTAAATATTTTTGTAAATAAAAGTTGTAAATAAAAATGTGTTGTAAATAATAAAAATATTTGTAAAATAAAATATTATATATATTACAAATAATTACACCCAGAAAAAGCCGTAAAGCGATAATTGAAACATCAATTCCAGCTCTATAAATTAAATTATCTTTCAAATGGTTGTGGTTTCGTGTTTTTCGGAGTTACGGTTAAAAAGTCGGTTTTCTGGGTTTTTTGTGCAGTTTTCCCATATATTTATTGTATATATTTATTTATATTTATTTTTATAATGTATATAATTATAAATATGGTTTTTATTAAAAATAAAATTTAAAAATAAAAATAAAAAAAACTTTTATAAAAAATATTTCCATATTTGTACCTATGTACATTGTTTTATATGTGTATAATATGCATATAAAATTAACTTCCTTTTATAAACTCCACAAAAAAAATTAATTATATAACTTTAATTAATTAATTTAATGTAATTACGAATTTTATATTTGTATTTAATTATTTAATTCATTTATTTGATTTGATAACTTACCTTTTATGTAATGATTTGATTTTATATCTTAATTGGCCACCATTAAGGTGGTTAATTGATTTACATAAATTACTTTATTTATTTAATTAATGGATCGATGAAGATCGTCCGATCAAGACGATTGGACAGTGGCTGTGCGTCGTGTTCCTCCGGGCTGCCGCCTCCTGCGGCAGGCGTGGCTGGGCTCCGACGAAGGGTTGTCAGCTTCACCGCCCTCCCCCGTGCTTGGTGAGGATCAGTGGAAGCTCCTGGGTAGCTGGGAATGGTCGTGGAGGCGTAGCGGAGTGACCAGAGCTTCTGAAAGTGGCTGGGGTGATCCCTAGGCCAGAGACGATGGAGCTAGAAGCAACTCCGACGAAGATTCCGATCAATGAAGATTGTGGTCCTGCAACATTAGTGATATCCAAAAATCGAAGCGCAAGTGCTCAAGTGGGTGATGTGAGTGATGCGAGGTCGGTGGGGTGAAGTGGTGATCGGGCCGCCTATTCCTCCGCCGTCGTGAGGAGGAATGAAGGGATGCGCGGAGATGAGAGCTCCAAGGCAGAGCTCGATGAATGGTCAGCGGGAGGAGATGTTGAGCGGAGAAAGCGTGGAAAATAGGAGAAAATTGAAGGAAAATAAGAAGAAGATCGGAAGGGAAAATGGAGGAGGCTACCTGGGAGTGAAGTCTCGAAGAGGAGTCTTCGGTCGTCGCTCGAGGGTCGGTAGAGGCCCGAGCTCTAACAGCTCGATGGAGGAGCTGCTTGCACGGCGGAGCTCGCCGTGGATCTCGCCGGAGATGAACCACCATCGTCGCTCGCTCTCAGTCCTAATCTCTGTCACAGATAGGTAGAAGGGAGATCTAGGGTATCTCGTGCAAGGGCGGATAGGGTCGAAGCTCGCTGGAGGTGGAGTATTTAAAGAGAGAAGGTGGAGGTCTGGGCGATGGAAGAAGTGGTTTGTGTGGGGTGTATGGAGCGAGGGAGAGGGGGTCATGGCGATCGTGGGTGCTGGCGAGGGTGAGGAAGGTACGGCTTCATCGTGGGTCGATCCATAGGTGGAGAAGGTCGCGGATATGGCGGTGAAAATAGAAAGGGGTCGGCGTCTTAGCGAGGTGAGGCAACGTGGGCGAGGCATTTGCGGAGGTAGGAAACGATGTCTTGGAGATTGGATCTAGTGATCCAACAGCTCAGAGCGGGGCATTAAGGAAGGGTTAGGATTAAATCGGAGCCGTGTGATTGAAGGGCGATGGATGCTACCACGTGGCGGGCGTAGGTGCAGGCGCTGGCAAACGGTCGTGATGGAGATCAGACCTTGATCGAAGGGTCAAGATTTGAAGCGAGATGATCAGTTGAGATCTGAAGCGCATGGAGGAGATCGGATGGTGTTGATGGAGCCACATGGCGAGATGTGGTGGAGGTGGAAGTGATTGGCCCAGATGCGATCTGGGCCTTGATCCAAGGGTCAAAAATTGAGGTGGAAATGGATGGCTGAGATGGAGGCGCTTGAGCTCCATCCAACGACCAAGAGAAGCGGGTGCGTGGCAGGTGAATGAGTGGGCCGTGTGGCGCAACCAGAGGGTGCCACGTGGCCTAATCAGATTGATTGAGGAAAGAAAGTGGAATAAGAGAGGGAAAATGACCGAATTTGAAAAACTCAAAACATGAAAGTTGTAGATCTCGATGAGATATACAAGTTTCATGTTGAAAATACAAGGGTATAAATACAAGTACATATAGTATACAATGGGGGTCCAAAATCCAAGTTTTGCATACGAGCTCCGATTTTAATGAAATGGGTCTCATTTTGAACTCTTAATGTATATTATTTTAAAAGTGAGTAGACCTATATCGGAGGCTGTATGATAAAGATATGTTTATTTTAAGGTCCATGATCTCAAACTTGGATTGGGGTTTTATTGGTCAATTATACAAGTTAATATTTTTTTTGGTATTTTTCTTATATTAGTGTTAGTAATATGTACACTATAGAGTTGAATTTATAGAATTTTGAGTTAGTGTAAAATATATACAAATGAGAGATTTTTACAAGTGGATTTTGGCTTCTTATTTAATGCAAATGTAAATGCTAAAATGCAGATGTTATCAGTGCATGCGTGAATGCTAATTATGCAATATAGGTAGAAATATGACTCTAATTACTCGGGAACAAGGCTTTATTTTCAACTTTTAGAGTGATGAATCACATATTCATCAACCCCCTATACTTAAACCTTGCTCGTCCCCGAGCAACTAAAATGAAATGCTAAGGTGAAATGATTTTGGGTTCCATACCAAGGTCATGAACAAAAGTTGAAAATGGAGCTTGAATCAACCTTTGGATTAATTGTGTGGCGGAACCTTATTGGGATCTGAACTTAAGACCTAACAGACTTCAAGTTCCACAAGTCTTCTATTCAAGACGCCTCAACAATCAGATCAGAACAAATCCTCAAACACAAATTTTAAATGACTGTGATTCTTACTTGTACTCTGTAAGTGAATGATAGCTCTCCACATCAGAAATGGATAAGAAGCAGCCTCCTCTACCAAGGTAACTGTAATTCTCCGATCCGGTAACTCTTTCCTCGAGGAGCGGGGTATTCCCTTCTAAGTTCAAGTGCGACCAGCTCAAGAGGAGGGGGTGGAGAAAAGAATGGACGGTAGTCAGTGTAGCTACCTATCCCAGGATGCCTGACCAGTTCAATCAAGTCATCCAGCTGCAGACTTCTTGCAAATATACATACTCCGGCAAGCATTTTATTTTCACTCAGGCCTGTCTTTTTTGGAGTTCTTGCAATTTATTTTTTTTTGTTTTTTTGGAACTATATTCAAGGTGCAGCATGTACATCAGGAGTTTTTCCTCTTGAGCCAGTAGACTATCCATCTTTTGAAGCATTATTGCAACCCACAACATCCCATCCTTAGATGTCAACACCACAGACTAGGTTGAAATGCACTTCCCTCCCTAGAGGAGGGCGGATGTTTCCACCCGTGTGCTACTCCAAGATAAAGGATTCTACCTCCTCATCACCTCATCAATGAAGATCTACGTGCATGGTGCTTGTCCAAGTTAGGTCACTGTCTAAAATAATCATGCGTGTGCACGAGATATTCTACTTAGACCAATCAAGATGGCATGTGAACATAGACTTGCGGACTTAAAGAATTAAGTCACTTGACCTGAAAAATCTTAACTCCAGTTCCTATAAGGTACGTCTGAAATTAGGTGGATTAAGGTGAAATCAAGTCCCTCCTCAACATCTATTCATAACTTGGTTCGTAACCCACTAACTTTTCACTTTGCATATGTTGGATATGCATATGAGGTGCAGATGACATGCTATGTAGATGAATGCAAGACTCTTTTTTCTTTCTTTTTAAATGCAGGGATGATATGCAAGAGTAAATAAGAAGCCTTTGATTTTGATTTTTGATTTGATTTTTTTTAAAATTATACAAGCGTATTACAAATATTCATGTATTTTACAAAAAAAATCAATTTTTACCCACCCCGTATTATTGTATAGTATATACAAAAATATGCAAAAGTACGAGCTAAAGTATATATGTAATATATACACATCCCCTGTACTTAGCGTGTGCTACGTCCTCATAGAATGAAAAGCGAGGAAAAAGACATAGCTTGTGCTAAGCGTAGGAGAGCTAAAATAAAAAAATGTATAGAAGTCGTCCCGCCCCCCTACACTTAGGCTTTGGTAGCCTAAGTGTAGAAGAAGATCAAATATGGGGTGGATGAGGTCGAGAGGGGAAATGGATGAGTATATACATGACGAGCATCGGTTTCCCACATACTTAGGCTCTGGTCAGCCTAAGTATAGGACAATTTAGTATAAGAACTGATGGGATCTGGAGGATGTACATCGAACGGTGAATAAACTCAGGTCACTCTCTCCCCTATACTTAGGATCTGGTCATCCTAAGTATAGTCGTAAAATGAAAAGATATGAAGTTGGGACGAGTGCCTGAAGTCATGGGAGGAAGGGAAAGAATAAACATAGGAGGGGTGAGTATATACAAGGATCATGATCTGAATCTTTTCGATGCTGTAGATGGCGAGAACTCACTGTTGCAAGGTCTCATGTGCGGCTTTATGTGTGTCTATTGAGTCTGCCTCGTGCATGAAAACAATTCCCTCAACATGGACTAACTGTTCATTGGGTTCGACAAAGTGTTTCAGCAGTTGTCCATTAACCAGGGATGTATGTGCTCCATCTGTAAGATCTGAGATCTCTACACATCCACTATGATGCATAGCACGGACTATGAACGGTCCTGTCCACTTGGATTTCATCTTACCTTAGAAAACGTTCAGCCTTGCATTGAACAACCATACCTTCTGTCTAGGAACAAAGGTCTTTCGTTTGATATATCTATCATGCCAACGCTTTACCTTGTCCTTGTACACCAAACTATTGTCATATGCTCGGTTTCTAACTTCTACAAGTTCATTCAGATCCATCTCTCTTTATTTCTGCCCTAGGTGTGTGTTCCAGTTGACCTTCTTAATTGCCCATTCGGACTTATGCACTAATTCTACAGGCAAATGGCACTGCTTTCCAAACACCATTCAGAATGGGGAGGTTCCTAAGGGTGTCTTGTAAGCTGTCCTATAAGCCCAAAGGACCTGATCTAAAATCTGAGACCAGTCCTTCCTGTTTGGGCAGACAAGCTTCTGCAATATGGTCTTCACCTCCCTATTCGACACCTCTGCCATGCCATTGGTCTGTGGGTGGTAAGGACTAGCGACATGATGTTCGATGACGTAATCCCTTAAGGGTTTCTTCACTTCTCTGTTCACAAAATGACTACCTCCATCAGATATCAACACTTTGGGGATCCTGAACCTAGAGATAATGTGATCTCTAATGAATTTACAGACAGTCCTGTTATCTACGGCTCGGGTTGGGATAGCCTCCACCCACCTTGACAGATAGCCCACCGCAAGAAGGATATACTCGAAACCATGGCTAATCGGGAATGGGCCCAAGAAGTCGATGCCCTGAGCATCAAAGACATCACAAATGATGACAGGCTGCATCAACATCTCATCCTTGGAACCAACGGTTCCTCCCATTCGTTGGCATACTGGGCACGGCTTCGCAAAGGTGAGCGCATCGTGAAACAGAGCTGGCTAGTATAAGCCACATTGAAGTACCTTCCATGCGGTCCTCTTCCCGGAGTAGTGTCCTCCTGCCTCCAAACTATGGCATAAAGTAAGGACACTATGATATTCCTCCTAAGGAATACACCGTCTCCAGACACAATCCGATCCTTCAAAGAAAAGGATCGGATCCTCCCAATGGTAATGTCTTGCATCCGACTTAAGCCGGTCTATGTGGCTCTTGGGACAATCTTCGGGAACTTTCTTGGAGACAAGATAGTTCACTATATTGGCGTATCATGGGAGTGAGTCGTTAATAAAAACCGACTCGTCAGGGGAGTCTCGAATAGGCGTATCATCAGAAGTATCAAGATTTTCGAGACGGGAGAGGTGATCAGCCACTACATTCTTCTTTCCAGGTTTATCTTTAATGTCCAAATCAAATTCCTGGATAAGTAAAATCCACCTAAGAAGACATGCCTTCGCGTCCTTCTTTTCCATTAAATATCGTAGTGTTGTATGGTCTGTGAACACAATCACCTTAGATCTAATTAGATGCGATCTGAATTCATCCAAGGCGAACACTACTGCAAGCATCTCCTTTTCGGTAGCTATATAGTTACGCTGAGCGGTATCAAGCACTTTGCTTGCGTAGTGTATGGCAAACGGGACGCCATCCCTTCTTTATCCTAACACAGTCCCAACAGCAAAATCTGAGGCGTCTGTCATGATCTCAAAAGGAAGAGACCAATCTGGGGCTTGTAGGATCGGGGCGTCCATGATCATCCCTTGAAATTGCTTAAAGGCCTCAAGACATTTATGATCAACAATAAACTCCATGTCTTTGCCTAAAAGCTCAGTTAGCAGTCAGGCGATCTTTGAAAAATCCTTGATAAATCTCCGATAAAATCCAACATGCATGAGGAATGATCGTAACTGTTTCACGTTGGTTGGTGGCTGGAGTAGTCTGATCACGTCCACCTTGGCAGGGACGACCTCCATTCCTTTCTTGGAGATGACATGCCCCAACACAATGCCCTCCATCACCATGAATTAAGTGACTTTTCTCCTAGGAGAGCACCAGATTAACCTCACAACACCATTTGAGGACTCGGTCCAGATTCTTAAGACACAAATCAAAGGAGTTTTCGTGGACCGGGAAATCCATGAAGACTTCCAGGAATTCACCGACCATCTCGATGAATACTACAATCATGCACCTTTGAAATGTACTGGGAGCATTGCATAACCCAAAGGGAATGCGCCTGAAAGCATAGGTACCAAAAGGGCATGTGAACGTGGTTTTCTCCTAGTCTTCAGGAGAAATGGCTACTTGATTGTAGCCCGAGAACCCATCTAAAAAGCAGAAGAATTCTTTTCCCGCTAGTCTCTCTAAGATCTGATCAAAGAAGGATAAGGGAAAATGATCCTTCTTTGTCGTGGCATTCATGCGTTTGTAATCCACATAGACACGTCACGATGCGGGTACTCGTGTCATGATCTCCTCTCCATCCTCATTGGCGGTCGTCTGAATTCCCGACTTTTTCGGGACAACGTGGATAGGTGCCACCCACTTGGAATCGAAGATGGGGTAAATGAAACCCGTGTCACACCATTTCTCTATCTCTTTCTTCACGAACTCTAGTAAATTTGGATTCATCCGATGTTGGAATTCACGAGAGGTTTAGCATCATTCTCTAAGTAGATATGGTACGAACACAGAGCGGGATTTATCCAGTGGAGATCGGAGATTCTCTAGCCTATCACCTTGCAGTTTTTCTCCAGGATCTCTAGCAAGCGAGATTCCTGCTCTTCGGTCAATCACGAACTGATGATGACCGGATACTTCTTCTCTTGTCCTGTAAGGAAGGTGTATTTAAGGGTTGTGGGTAATAGTTTGAGCTCAAGTAAGGTTTGATCATCAAGGAAGTCTGGCTCAATCGAGTTTGGCTCTGTGCTGGTAGTGGTTGGATCTATCTTTGTAGTAACTGCTACCAACTCATTCAGCTCTGGAGTCGGATTGTCAAAGGTATCCAAGCAATCGGCAAAAGCCACGTCCGACTCATCATCCTCATCTTCTGATTGTCCTAAAGAGGGAAGGACTGACAGACCCAGCTGTGCCTCTACGTCATCGAGGATGTATGGGGGATGCACTTTCTGCGCGGTAATCACTCCTAAGGTTCTCGCAAACTGCCTCATGCACAAGATCTTCTCCGGAGGAGAGGGACTCATCGGTGATAGTTGGGTTCTGTCTCCAAGGCCCAACGGTGTCAACATGAACGCAATCTGCTTCTGACGAAGAATACTCGATGCTAGATTCAGAATCTGGCCTCTGCCACCTTGTCTGCTTCATCTCAAGTTCCTCATCTCCGCCTGGAGTTTGGACGTAATTCCATTGCATTTCATATTCTGGCCAAGTTTCATAATTTTTGACGTAATTTGACTATACTTCAAATTTAGCCTTAAAATTTGGTCTGCATTGCATCGTAATTTTCTTTAATTGCATAAAAAATTTAAAAAATATTCTCCTGAAAATTTAACATCTAAATTAACCTAAGGAAAAAGCTGCCCCCCCTGAGTTCGACCTTAAGCTTGCCCAAGTAAAATAAAAAATTTGCCGCTTGTGTTTAATTAGACATTAATCTAAGTGAATTTTCATCAGTCTCGATTTACCCAACTACAACGAACGCAACATTGAATTTGGTCGATAACTCGGTTGAATTAGTTAGGGTAGGTCAAGGCTCTTCGAAATGGCACCGTTGTTGGGGGTGACGCGACGTAGGCGAGGCGTTTGCGGAGGTAGGAGACGATGTCTTGGTCGTTGGATCTAGTGATCCAACGGCTCAGAGTGGGGCGTTAACAAAGGGTTAGGATTAAATCAGAGCGGTGTGATCGAAGGGCGGTGGATGCTGCCACGTGGCGGGCGTAGGTGCGGGCGCTGGCGAACGATCATGATGGAGATAAGACCTTGATCGAAGGGTCAAGATTTGAAGCGAGATGATCAGTTGAGATCTGAAGCGAATGAAGGAGAACGGATGGCGTTGATGGAGCCACGTGGCGAGATGTGGTGGAGGCGGAAGTGATCGTCCCAGATGCGATCTAGGCCTTGATCCAAGGGTCAAAAATTGAGGTGAAAATGGATGGCTAAGATGGAGGCGCTTGAGCTCCATCCAACGACCAAGAGAAGCGGGTGTGTGGCAGATGAATGAGTGGTCTGCATGGCGCAACCAGAGTGCGCCACATGGCCTAATCAGATTGGTCAAGGAAAGAAAGTGAAATAAGAGAGGGAAAATGGTCGAAGTTGGAAAAACTCAAAACATGAAAGTTGTAGATGTCGATGAGATCTACAAGTTTCATGTTGACCAAAAATGGAAACGGGGTCAAATAAAGTGATAAAATACAAGGGTATAAATACAAGTACATATAGTATACAATGGGGGCCAAAACCCAAGTTTTGCATACGAGCTCCGATTTTAATGAAATGGGTCTCATTTTGAAGGTCTCTGAATGTATATCATTTTAAAAGTGAGCAGACCTATATCGGAGGCTATATGAGAGAGATATGTGTATTTTAAGGTCCATGGTTTCAAACTTGGAGTGGAGTTTTATTGGTCAATTATACAAGTTAACATTTTTTGATATTTTTCTTGTATTAGTGTTAGTAATATGTACACTATAGAGTTGAATATATGGAACTTGGAATTAGTGTAAAATATATACACATGAGTGATTTTTACAAGTGGATTTTGGCTTCTTATTTAATGCAGATGTAAAAGCTAAAATGCAAATGTTATCAATGCATGCATGAATGCTAATTATGCAATATAGGTGGAAATATGCCTCTAATTACTCGAGAACAAGGCTTTATTTTCAACTTTTAGAGTGATAAATCACAGATTCATCAGCGCCCACCAAGAAGATGCGATATACCAGAGCTGAGGGGCTAGAAATCGAAGAAGAGGGATCAAATCTCAACAAGGTGGAGGAGGATGTTGTTTTATAAGAGAAGGAATGGTGCTATCATATAATTGGACATGAGTGCTAGGAAGTGGTGCTATCAGAGGTAGCCTACGAGACCTCCTGCCCGTCATCGTTGTGTGTGGATTTATGAAGAGTAGATTTAGACTGCAAACAAGATGATAAATCAATCCTCCAGTTTCACTAACACAACATAGTGATGAGTGTAAGATCTCGGTCATTTATCCTGTCAATTTTTATTTTGGTGATAATCCAATCTTACAGAGCAAATTAGCTAGCCTGACTGACTTGGATTCTTACAAATATTTATGCCTATTTCCAGCTGTATAGGTGTAAGTACGGACCGTTTCCGGCTACCTGATGACTTGAGGATGGAGCCTTACATGATCGCCTCATCTGGGAAGGTCTCACAAATAGGCCCAGTCTGCTCGAAATCCTCAAGAAACTCCAATCGGGAGAGATGATCCGCCACCACATTCTTGACTCCTAGCTTGTCCTTAATCTGAATATCAAACTCCTGAAGTAGAAGGATCCATCTGGTCAATCTGGCTTTGGCATCCTTCTTTGCCATGAGGTACCCGATGGCGGTATGATCTATATAAATGGTCACCTTAAATCCAATGATTATGATCTGTACTTATCTAGAGCGAACACTACGACTAGCATCTCCTTCTCAGTGACGGTGTAGTTCTGTTGAGAGACATCCAAAGTCCGGCTAGCGTAGTGAATAGCAAATGGCACTCCATCCCTCCTCTATCCCAGCATGGCCCCTACGGCAAAATCGGAGGTATCTGTCATGATCTCAAATGGGAGAGACCAATTAGGCGGCTGGAGGACATGAGCCTCTACAACTAGACTCTTGAGAGTCTCAAATGACGCTAGACACTTATCATCCACTATGAACTCGGTGTCTTTCGTCAGCAGATCAGTCATCGGCCTGGCAATCCTGCTGAAATCATGAATGAACCGTCGGTAGAAACCGACGTGCCCCAGAAAAGATCGTAACTGTCGCAAGTTGGACGGTGGACTGAATTTCCTAATGATATCCACCTTGGCCGGATCAATGATGAATCCACATTTCATCATCTTTATTCTATCATTTTGGCACCAAAAACCCTAGCAAATGCCTGTAAATACCCTTAAATAGAGCATCTTAGCATGCATGCATGTGCATTCAATTAGTGTATAAAATGCTGTAATTAAGGCCAAAATTATAGAATAAATAAAGAAAAGAAAAAGAATAAAATATTGTAAATATTTTATGACCCGAAACCCCGAGACCTCGGCATCTCGATGACTAGGTCGACAAGAAATAAAGTAGGGGGAGATAAGGGCCAAAATACAGATAAAATACCTATACATTCTATTCATTCTTTATTCATTTTGGGACCTATTTTTGGTTCCCTTTTTTATACATCAAATAAAGAAACTTTGTACATTAAAGTTGTAGACAATTTTATAAAGAAAAATACAAAATTGATTTCACAGAAAAATAATATACAGATAAAAAGTTATGGTCTGAATAAAAATCCAGAATGCCAACTTCCCAGACCCGTATCTCACAAATAAAAACTCCAAATGCAGCGTACTCACCTTTAATTGTATATAGAAGAAAATAAGATATTTAATGGCGGTGGTTTCGCATTTGGCGGAGCTACGGTCTGAAAGTTGAGTTTTGGACCCACATTGTATACTTGTACATATTAAAATATTCAATTTATTATTTATTTATTATTTTTTACAATTTTATATTTTTATAATGTTGTAAATATTACTTATAATAATTATGTACATTAAAATTAGAATAAAAATGTAAATAAAACTCAAAATAAAATACAAACATATTTGATACATAGGTATTATACCTATATGCACACCTATACTTTCTATACTTATACTTTATTAAATATACAAAACATATCAGAAAAATAAAATAAAAATATATTTGTATATATAAAAGTATTTTATAATTTTATAAAATCATAAATAAAAATAACAATATTAAAAATACCTAAACAAAAATAAAATACTAAAATACATAGGTATTATACCTATATTGGGTTAAAAAGGTAACTTGTAAAAATATAAGTCATAAAAATAAATAAAAATAAGAATAAAATACTTTATAAAATAATAAAGATTTTTTATTTTATAACCTAATTAAAATAACGCCATTTATTATTTTTAAATAATTTTCTAAGCTTTTTCCTCAGACCTTTTTCTGGTTGGTCCACGTGGACCAACCAGGGGGCAGCAGAAGTTGACCGCAGGTCAACTCTCTGCCCCAGGTCTGGGCTGTGTCAGCAGAGAGTTTTGACCTCGTTTTCATCCTTTTTTCGAGGCAAATCCTTCTACCATTTCGTGAATCAACCTTCACGACTTTTGAAGCCTCTCCATTGAGCTTACACGCCTTTGGCTCATTTCGGGCTGTGGGTCACTGCTGCTCCTGATACACCTCAGTCAAATGAGCCCTCCGTCAACCCCTTAAAACCAAACCTTGAATCCCATTTTGAATTTCGAACCGCGAATACTCTCTGATCCACCCCCCTTGGTCGAGGAAGAAGAGCCCGGAGGTGACAGCTCCGAGCCCCACGCATCCAAGCGGCGGGAGAGCATCCAGATCGCTGCGCGTTCCAACCTCCAACGACCGCCGTTGAGGTAACCTTTCCCTCGCCCTCCCTGGGCTTGAGGTAGCCTTATTTCCTTTAGTTTTGCTTGCATTTCATTCCTTATCATCTCGCGTTTCATTTCCCCCATCCATTCGTCTCAATCGTGGGTAGATTCGCCAAATCAACCCTCGCCGGAGCTATCTCCGGCCACTGTCACTCTTTGCGCCAACCGCCTCCGCACACCACCAATTTTTGCGCCACGTGATCGGGGCAATTTGCCCCCGATCATATCACCCCTTTTTTTTGTGCAGGTAGCAGAGCCTAACGAGGACCTGGAGCCCTTTTGTGAGCTCGCCGGAGGTGGTTTTGGAGCTCCAGCTCCCCCCCCTTCGCCTGCGAGCTCTGGTGGCCACCGCCACCCTCTGAAACTTCAGGCGACCAGAGGACACCTGCAGGAAGACGGAGAGCCCATCGACCGGCCTGGAGGAGGACGGAGGAGCCCACGCCACCTGATCCAAACTCGCCCCGGGCGAGTTCGTCTTCTGTTCTTCCAGCCATCTCGCGCGCCGTCGATCTTCCGGTCGTTCTTCCCCATCAGCAGCAGCCGTTGGATGGCGGATCATCAGCACTGTCAGATCAAGGGCTGAGATCTAATCTCAGCCCTCCGCCCGTGAACCGTCATCGGCGCTCCAGGACTCGACACGTGGTCAAGTGGGATTCATCCCACCGTTCGTCAGCGCCAAAGCGGGGGTATTTCGCTCTTTAACCCCCGCCATTTTATTTAGTTCTTAAGTAACTTTGAAACTTTCATTGGCCTTTTAAAACTTCTGTGTAATTACATTACGGCCCCCGAGCTTTTCCTATTTTCTTTTTGGTCCTTGGCCACGTCATAGCCCGTGCCCGTGCACGTGAGGTACTGGCCATTTTGCATCAGAACCCTCGGGCATTTTGTTATTTGTCATCAGCCCAGGAACTATTTTATCACGTTAGTTATTTGTGGAACTTTTGGATATTTTCCCCTGATACTTTTGGATATTACTATTAGGTCCCTGCCAGGCGCGTGTGTAGCACGTGCTTGGCCTGGACATTTTGTACAAAAGCCCTTCCGGGTTTTGTATTTTGTTTTTAGTACAACAAATGCAAGATTTAGTGTAAAACTTTGTGGCAATTTTGCATGTATGCCCCTGGTTGTCTGTTAAATTACATTTATACCCCTACCAGGCATGTTTAATGATTGGATGCTTTGTGTATTTATTTGATCTATCATTTTAAGTTCAAAAATTCCATAAAAATAGGGTTAAGCTCCTGGACACGTGTACTTTAACGCTATCATTTTAGTTTTTGATTTTCTTTTATTTCTATATTTATTAAAAATCAAAAACAAGCTTTTTGTGTACTTTTTAGCTTAGAAAATGCCAAAAAAATGTTAAAACTCCTCTAAAAATTCAAAAAAAATTACCTAGTGTCTATTTTCACCTATTTTAGTGTCAGTCCAAAAACCATTAAAAATCTCAAAAGAAAAACACTAAAAATTTAAAAACACTCAAAAACTTCAAAAAAATATAAAAATAGCAGAAAACTCCAAAAATAGCAAACTTAGTTCCTGTTTGTTCTTTAATTTTGTTCTTTTTATTTGAAAATAGTGTGAAAAATTTTGAGTATTGGTTGCTATTTTTAAATCCCATTTTATTCACAGCCAGCCCTTGTTTCACTGTTTTGAGTTATTTCAGTAATTAAAAATATCAAAAACATCTTGAAAAATCCCCAAAAATCACAAAAAAAGTAAAAAATCTTAAAAATACCAAAAACATTTCATTCTGAATTTTTGGTTATTTTGCCCATTTTTATAAATATTTGAGCTTGTCTTTTACTATATTGTCTTTACTTTCCAATATTGAAAAAGAAAATAAAAAAATTAAAAATAAAAAATTAAAAAAAATCAAAAAAATTAAAATTAAAAATACAAAATTAAAAATTAAAATAAAAAAAATTAAAAATTAAAAACCCACAAAAATTCCTTTGCTTGCTTGCTTAGTGTAGACACATCACACACACACACACACCGAGCACATTTTTGAACTACCTTGTTTGCTCCCTGTGTTCGAACTCTCTACATACTTGCACCTATACATCTTTTATGTAGAGTTAAAAATAAATTTGACTCCACATTTATTTTTCATTGTTTGATACTTGATTGTGGGTTCATTGTTGATTAATCACATTTTATTGTGGGTCGACACAGCGACGTATTTACACCCTCGATAACTTGCGGTTATCAATCAACCTCCATGCCCTGTTGGAGATGATATGGCCAAGCACCATCCCTTGCATCACCATGAAGTGACTCTTCTCCCATGAAAGCACAAGGTGAACCTCAATGCATCGCTGGAGGACGCAGTCTAGGCAGTCAAGACAAGCATCAAACCCGTCGCCATGGACTGAAAAGTCGTCCATGAAGACCTTCAAGCACTCCTCCACCACGCCGGGGTTTTACATAATCCAAAGGGCATCCGTCTGAAAGCATATGTCCCAAAGGGACAGGTGAAGGTAGTCTTGTCTTGGTCTTCGGGCGCAATGGCCACCTGATTGTATCCGGAGTACCCATCCAAGAAACAATAATGGCTCTTCCCCAGCTAGCCTCTCTATAATCTGATCAATAAAAGGCAGCGAGAAATGATCCTTTTTGGTGGCCTGGTTCAATCGTCTGTAGTCCACACAGACCCGCCAAGAAGTGGGTACCCGGGTAGCGATCTCCTCTCCAGACTCACTGACAACTGTGGTGATGCTCGTCTTTCGGGCACCACATGCAATGTACTGACCCATTTGGATTCGAAGATGGGTAGATAAAATCAGCGCTCCACCATTTCGAGATCTCCTTCATGACAACTCTCGAAGGTTCGGGTTCAGCCGCCGCTGGAACTCACACGACGGCTTCGCGTCCTCTTCGAGATAGATATGATGGGAGCATAGGGTCAGACTTATCCCCTGGAGATCGGCTACACTCCATCCAATCGCCTTGCGATTCTTTTCAAGAACCCACATCAGACGGGATTCTTGCTCTCCCAGTCAAAATCGCTGAGATAATGACTAGGTACATTTCATGCTCACCCGCAAGGAACCTATACTTCAACAATGAAGGCAAAGGCTTCAGCTCTGGACAACTCGATGCTGGCGGATCTGGCCTCTGAATTGTCTGAGTGAATGCGGCCAAATCTACATGGGAGAATGAGAACTCTCGTTGACAATCTGAATCTGGTGAAGGTTGCTCTGCTGGTATGTCTCTGCTCTGCACGGGATCAGGCTCAACCCTAGCTGTAGGCTCTATGGAAGTCAGACACAGTATCAAATCATCAAACTCTGCCCAGTCTCTATCAGACTCCGAGGGATCTGTATCAGAATCATAAGCAAAATCTGCCTTACGATCGGGAACATGCTCTGCTACCGGAAGTGTATCCTGGACCAGGAATGCGCTCTCCAAGCTCTCGTCTGTTGGCGTATGTGCATCAGCGAACTCTGAAGGTGAGAGGATGGCATGTGCTGCTGGGTCTGCAAAAGCTGCCTCATCATCTGTAATCACAAAATCGCAGTCCTGGTGGATGTCTCGCCCTGCCTCTGTCATCTTCTCTGAATCTGAATGCAGCTCTGAGCAAGTGGAATTCTGGCTCTAGTCTCCTCGATCGTCTCTATTTGTATACTCTCATCCTCGATGTGAAGTATACCTTCCCGCTATCATGATCGGACACTGCCATGTTTGTGGCCAAGAATAGGCATCCTAAAATGATGGGGGTATCGGTCACGGACTCAGGGATCTCCATGTCTAACACGACGAAGTCCACGGGGGAATTTCAGGGCCTGAATCGTGACGACAACACCCTTCAGCAACCCCTTCAGCCTCTTGACAACTCGATCAGCAAACTGAAGGACCGTCCTACTCTGTCGTAGAGGGTCCAACTTGAATCAATCGAGTAGGGCTGTCGGAAGTAGGTTGATCGATGAACCGTTGTCTAATAGAGTCGGATCGAATCTCTGCTCCTGAATGAGGCATCTGACATACGGGGCTCCTGCATCTGGACTCTTGGCTGGCAGACGATTCTGGATCGCAAAACATGTGGCACGAGTGAGCACATGGATCTCTGACTGATGGTTCCGCCTCTTACTATGAACTGTGGTCCTGTCTCTGAGGGATCTCTGGAAGAGAGGGATGTGCTCCAAGGCCTCCTGTAGAGTCAGCTGAATGTGAAATCGGTCCATCATCTGCTGGCTGAACTCTAGGTGGTGTGATCTTTTTGGATTTTCTTTGGTCCCCTTAGCCGAGCGGAGTGCTTGGGAAAGGGGATTGCTGGTCCTTCTCAGATGAAGGACTAGGAATGGGTCTGGGCTGCTCAGGCAAAGCAGAATCCACACATACATCATCAATTAACACAGGTGGATCCGAAAATAACAAACTCTTTCCTTTATTCATATAAGTGTCCTGAGATACAAGAATTGAAGGGGAAAACAACAGGACTAGCAGAACTGGAAATGGTGGCCTCAGTACCACCCTCAGCATCTGGAATCGCGGCCTCAGTACCGCGCTCTGGCTCGGCAACTGGTATGGTGGCATCAGTACCACCTCCTCCATCTGGTGAAGCGACAGCCTCAATACCATCGGCTGGATCAACGTCCGCAGTGGCGTCAGCACCACCGTCATCGTCCTGGTCCTGAGCGACATCAGCATCGCTCTCCTCCTGGAGTGGCATGGGATCGTTGCTCAGACGAGAGGCCGCCTGCTGGCATCCTACCGCTCCTAAGTGTAACAAAATCAACATCAAACATATATGCAGTAATATCTCCAAGGGAATCACTAGGAGTGGTTGTCTCTGTGAACTCTACATGCTCAGACTTCCTCTTGAGGTTGTTCGGGTTCAGCTCGATCTGGGCAGGAATGGCGGCCTTCCCCTTCACTATCTCTCTCATCTCATGTCTAAATTCCATCCATCTCCCATCTGAAGGTAGCCTGCTGATCGGAGATGAGGCGGGCTAAGTCGTCCAAGGCGGGGTTCTCATAGGTGGGCCCATGAGAACCTGACGGGTGGCCCTCGCTGGTAATGAGGCTGCTGCTGTTGGTGAGAGAGGTAAGGGGGCTGATACTGCTGGGAGTGATATTGCTGAGGCTGTTGAGGTTGCCTCCAAGACTGTCCTTGGTGATAGGGACGAGCACCATGTTGTTGCTGCTGTGATGGTTGCTGGTGTGACCGGAAGTGGGGCTGCTGGTGAATCTCTCGCTGCTGGCCGTACTGGCCACCCTGAACTAGAGGTTGATGTTGGGAACTGGTGCCTCCGGTCGACCAACGAATCCAGATGGTCTCGTCGGATACCGGGTTGTGGACGGTCATACCATATCCTGTTGACATCCATCTACGGCTCCTGCTCGTAAGTGGGTGGTGGGAGTACTGCCAGGGGCTGGTCAGGATGATACACCGCCATCTGGTTGTCCAGAGATGGTGGCAGCTGCACGTACTGCTGCTGCGACTGCTGTTGATACTACTCTGCCTGAATATGGTGGACCTATCGGTACTGGGCGGAGGGCTGGGTACTACTGTTGCTGCTTCCTGGGTCTGCCCGTGACCTAAGACGAGGTTGAGAAGCTGTCTGTGCCTCCTGGAGACACATGATCTGTGTCTTTAGGTCACTCAGCGTAAGTGCCATCTGATCTATCTATGTCATACCCTGGCACTGCTTCTTCTCGATCAACTCGATCTGGTCCAGCTTCTTGCTGATAATGCCCATGTCGGTAGCTGTCGACTCTGCCTGTGCTGCTGCCGCTGATGAAGTAGAGGGACCAGCATCGACCCGTGCTATCCTCTGATAGGACACGACATGTGGCTGTGACTTCCCCTGTGTATAGAGGCGGGTCTGAGACATGATAGTCTAGTTCTCAGCCATCTCCTCGTAGATGGCCCAGACCTGGTCCTCATCTTTGGTGAAATACGATCCTCCACAGGATGCATTCACCAACCCCTGCAGCTCGGGTGTAAGTCCGCAGAAAAAGCTCTGAACTAGGTTTGGTTTCGAGATATCATGGTGCGGGCATCTGTCTGTAAGCTCCCTGAAGCGATCCCATGCCTCGTGAAATTGCTCATTGGAGAGCATAGAAAAGTTGCTGATCAGGGCCCTCGCTGCATTGGTCCGGCCGAGTGGGTAATACTTGTTGAGGTACTTGGTCTGGAGCTGCTCCCATGTCATCACAAATCTCCCTAAGTGCTTCAGCCAGTTGACTGCTCTATCAACGAGGGAGAAGGGGAAATGCCATCATCCGAATGGTGTCCTCGTCCACCTGGCGATCGTGGACGGTGCAGCAGATCATCTTGAACTCCTGGAGATGAAGATGTGGCTCCTCGATGGCGAGTCCGTGAAAGCGAGGAAGGAGCTGAATCGTCTGTGGCGGGAACTTGAAGTCTCCCGCGATGGCCGGCAAAACAATCTGTCTATGGGTAAGAGTTGCACCAGGGTTGTGCAACTCTCTCATCAGGCCTGCTCCTGCTGCTGGCTGGACTGGCTGCTCTCCCTCAGGGAATGTTTGGTCCATTCCCTCCATCGGGTCTGCGCTGTTCTCTCTCGGTTATCATCTGTTCCATCTCCTAGCGCATCTCGACTATGAAAGCTCCCTGATCTCTGATCTGCTACTGCAACGTCTCGAGGGAAGCTAACATAGTGTTGTTGATCGCACCTGGTCCAAAACATATATATGCTCTTGTCTGGGGCCCTCGGTGCGGTCCTCGCTGCTGGCCATGGTCTCTGCAAAGGCAAAAGACCCAAACTCAGGTGCCGAAATATTATCTGGTTGTTTCTCTCTCTGATCGGGCACCTCAAGACTAATAGTAGAAGGGTGGTAAGGGGGAACATGATGGAAGCGAACTCGGGTTCGGAGAGCGGGTCTCGGTTCTCGCGAACCAACCTAAATGAGCAGGCCGGAGTGCTCGAAAGCGGTGCAACCAGAGGTTGCCTAAGGGACCTCCGACCCATCATCTTGATCTGGCGAGTCAGGTGGATGAGATCTAGAAAGCAAACAGGATGGTCAAGCAATACCCCAAATTTACCAACGCAACACGAGCTGATGACCGTAAGAGTTCGGTCTTTTATCTTGCCGTTTTTATTTTGGTGATAAGACAGTCTATTAGAGCGATTAGCGAGCTGTTAGGAATCCAACGCCCCGGGAGACTGTCCCGATCCCAAACTAGATCTTTCCCAGCCAGTACAAGCCGCGGACCATTTACCGACTACCCGATCAGCTCGCTCTATTAAGGATATCGCGACCCGTTTTTACCGGAGATCGGAGCGATCCTCACTGGAGAACGACTATTCCAGAAGCAGTAGTCTGAAGAGGGGTCAGATGTGGCTCTACAGTAGTGTATTAGAGTCACTCTCTCGCCCAATCAAAGCATCCAATGAGGGGATTACTCTCCCAATTCAATTTTTTGTGAAGTATTTTTTTAAGTCCAGTTTGCTTTAGCAATCCCAATTTTATGGTTTCTCGTTTTTAGGTTTTTTTCAAATAAGAACAATCACCTAACGAGTTTTTCGGTTCTCCTGATTTTATTAAGTCCAGAAATGGGGGGGAGGGGGAGGGAGAAGACGAAAAAGTCGATGCGCGATAAAATCAATGATGCATGCTGAGTAAGAATACGTATCTTTCATCCAGCTCTCTACATGTAAAATGATACACACACATAATTGAAAGACAGAAAGTAAATCTAACCTAAATGATGCAACGAGAAAAAAACAGCCTTAACAGGAATTTCTACACGAGAAGAACGAGAGCTAACGGGTCAACGGGAGGGGTTGAAGTTCGGTCTCTGATGCCGATCGGTGTCTGCCACAACGGATCCTGCCAGCGCTGTATATGGCCTCTAGCGGCATGTGACCCCTCGAGTGACCAGGTTAGCCTTTTCTTATTAATTAATTAATTAGGTCCAATTAAACGGTTTATAGGAACATGCAGTCTAATTAGGCTGGGGTCCTAATAAATTATGTCACAGATCAATAAAAACTCTTAATCTAAGGCCAAATCCTCGGGAAACAAAACAAAAAGCAAAATCGAATAAACCAAAACTGACGGAAAACTACGGCGGATCCCCTGAGCACACCGGTGCTCGGCGAAACAGACCCCGGCAATCCATAAGTCTGAGAGTCCTGGTTCCTGTATTATTACAATAATAAGAATCTGGCTAAAAAAGAAACTAAGCTACTACTACGCTCCCAAACACTTCTGCTCCCTCCCTCGCGCTCTCCTGCGGCTCTGTAAAGAAGGGAGCCGCCTCTGATCCCCGCGGTTGCGTCGGCTTTCCGAAGAAAAGCCGCCTCGATCGTCAGGCCCTCGCAAAGAAGACAAACAGATGCATGTCAGACCACAATTATTATAATAATGAAAAGAAAATTAAATAAAATATATGCAAAAATGAAAATAAAAACAAATAAATAAAGAGAAATAAAAACAAGCAAAAAAATAAAAAAAACAAAATAAAAGAAAATAAAAGAAGATGAAAAAGCTACGAAAAGCCGCGAAAGAAACAAAAACCGTGAAAAAGCCGTGAAGCTAAAAATCGAAAATAAAAAGTGACTACTAAGCCGTGCTCCCCGACAACGGTGCCATTCTGATGACTAGAAAAAGAATCCCTTACGATCCGAGTAAGGATATAAATCAAGGTCGTTGCGACCCGAATCACGAGGCTAGGTCAATCAAGAAAACAAGATCACCAAATAAAGAAAATCAAATACAAAGCTCAAATAGCGGTCTCGCTAATTTTTTAACCTGGTATAGCGACCAGGGTCGAACTCAAGGAGAACGGGTTGGCTCAAAGCCTACAAAGTAGTCTAAAATCAAAAAATAAAATAAAACAAATATTTTTGGTGGATTTTATGAGTTTTTAATTTTTTTTATGATTTGTAATTACGAAGAAAATATAAAAGAAAATGAAAAAGGCATAATCAAGGAATTATTCAACACATCAAAATAGGTCAGAAAAGTAAAATAAAACTATTTTTGGATTTTATGATTTTTCTAGTATTTCTGGTAATTTTCTCAGATTTTTATAATTTTTAATTAATTTTCTAAAAATAAAAGAAAGCTAAAAATGGAAGCTACTGTGCAGCCAGATTTGAAAGGCTATTTAAAAAAACAAAAATAGTGTCTAAAAATCTAGCAACAATTTTATGAAAAACTATAAATGAAAAGCTAACTACATAAAAAGAAATTAGATTTTTTGAATATTCAGGAATTTTTAATGATTTTTATAATTGTTTTAGGGTTTTTAAATTTTTATGGGTTATATATATATATATCAAAAAGCCATGAAAATTACACAGAAATAAAAAGTCAACAAAGCAAAATAAATTATTATTTTTAGAAGTTTTTTAGAAGTTTCAGAAGCTTTTTAATATTTTTATTTGATTTTTCAAGTTAGACAGTAGAGAAAACAAGGGTTTTTGAATTTTTAAAAATATAAAATGACCACAAAAATGTCCCAAAAAATTATTGAAATTTTTAGTGGCAGGAGCCACGTGTCCAAATTTCATGATTTTTGGAGACAATTTGCTATTTTATTTAGCCAATCAAAGACAGACAGGTCACAAGGACCTAAGTGCAATTTTAGAAAACTAAGTAGCCAATCAATAACACGTGAAAGAAATACAGGGATGAAGTTGCAAAAAGCCCAAAAAACACAAGGATGGCACATGATTCACATACAGAGGGGCATAAATGTAATTCCTATTTATAAAGATGTAATCAGTAAAAGTTGAGAAGTTTAGGGAAAACATGCAAATAACCCACAAGTTACGTGTCGATGCACGTGCTCCACATACAGAGGGACTAAAATGCAAATTCTAGAAGTTTGAGGTCCAAAGTGCAAATTATCCAAATTAAAAACAACGACGACGCATAATTACAAGACTGAAAAGTAAATGCTAAATCATAAAGGGCTTAAGTGAAATTTACCCTTTTATTAAAGATACGACGATTGAAGTAGGTCCACTTAAGATCTGACGGCTACGATTCACAGACACCCCTTTGATGATCAACGCTCCAGATCAGATCCTCAGATGGATCGGACAGCTACGAGCTCTCCGTAGAGGATGGATGAGATCGACCTGGAGAACGAGCTCGATCGAACGGCGGGGGAGGGTCCCGGATGAACTGGTTGCCGGCAAAGTTCAACCGGCCAATACGCGCGCCAGGGGACTCCTCCGAGGCTGCTCTAAGAGATAAAATGATCCTGGGGGTGGTCCGCAGCTGATGGGATGCTCCGATAAGGCCAGGAGCAATTGGAGCGCTCCGGCGACGAGATAGACCCGGAGCACCTGTGCTTCAAAGTTTGAACCTCCAGATGAGGCTCACTCTTCTTCAACCCTGCACAGAACGAATGCTGGGTCAAGGGCAAAGTGCCTCGACCTGGTTACGAGAGAAGTGGGTGGTTGGGGGAGACGAAGCGTAGCTCTCCGGCGAACGACGACGTAGGAGAGCTGAAGACCCTATTCCTAGGCGAACTAGGGGGAACGGAGGGGTGAAGAACGTGGAGAGGAGTCTCGCGAAGGTGATAGGATAGTCGATCGGGCAAATGGATGATCAGAAGGTGATGGAATGACCGATGAAGGTCGGTGGTCGGAAATCGAAGAATGAAAATTCAGACGAAGCTAAGGGCTAGATAAGCTACCTGATGGACGAAGGCGTCTATGCTGGAGGTGCTGGATCTCCTGGTGTCTTCGTCTCGATGGAGCGACATCTCCAGAGGCTCGAGCTCGCCAGTGGCGGAGCACGGCGACATGACTCACCGGATCTGAGGCTAGAGGCCTCGGTCCTCGCTGCAATCAATCCCTCAACCTAGCTGTCACTCAAGGAGAAGGAAATGAGGTCCCTGGAGCCGAAGGCGATGGCCGGAGATGAATGAAATTGTAGCTCCAAGTGATGATTTATACGAACAAAGGTCCGAGAAGATGGGGATCGAGCACGCATTCCAAGGAGCGGATCCCTAAGAGGGTAGGCATGCGTGGATCACGGATCGCTCCTTGGCAATCGGAGCCTCTAATCGAACGAAATGGGGTCTGGACTGGTGCGGGAAAATTTGGCGAAAACCGGGTCAACACCAGATCCACGAGGGAAGTGGTCCAGGGGGGGAGTTGACCGTGGGTCAACAATCCCCCGTGGACCAAACAGAATTCAATAAACTGAAATTATTTATAAATTAAATAAAAATAGCAAACGATTTTATTTAAATATATTTATAAAATAAAAAATGTTTATTATTTTTCAAATTATTTTTAGTGATTTTTATTTATTTTTTTGAAAGATAAATTAATGTATATACATAATATAATATTATATATAAGTATAAAATACCTATGTATTTTATACTTTATTTTTAATTTCTTATTTTTGTATAAATACTCTAATTTTATATTTTATTTATTTACAACATAAAATGTAGAGTATAAAATAATTATTATTTGATTTTTGTTATTTATTTACAAGGGTAAAATAAATAGATGTATTATTGGTATATATATATGGTATTTGTACAAGAGGAGAGAGAAAGTATTTTATTTTGATTTTATTTTATTTTATTTTTTATTTTTTATTTTATTTTTATAAATATATACAAATTAATAAAAATCAATATATATATTTTATTTTTGTTTTTAATAAAATAAAATATATACATCAAGGTGGGATATATGGTGAATGGCACTATCTCTCTCTACTTGTTTATTTGGCGATCAGGCCCATCTTGGGCCCTCTCTTGGGTTCAAGTCACTCAATATTTATTCTAAATATTTCCCTCTTTTTTTATTTCTTTATTCTTTTATTTTTGCACAAAAACATGCTAATTATTGCTATTTACGCAAAGCATGCATTTTGATAATTTATTGTATTTACAACTATCTACATGGTATTTTGCAAAGATTTTTAGCTAAAATAAAAAAATAAAGAGTGATGAATGATGATTCATCAGGCAGGTAAATTACAAGGAAGCCTTCTTGGCTTCTTGTATTTGTTTTTTAATCAATAAAATTTTAATATTAGTTTATATTTTCTGGGTATTTTACACGAAGACATAAATTTTCTAAGTATTTTACACGAAGATGCTTGTAATATATTTTTATCGCATAAATACTCCTACAAGCATGTAGTTGTTTTGTTGCTCTTTTATTTTTATTATATAGCTCTTGTGCCTTATAAATTCTGGGAAAATTATTGTAAATACCTTAAACATTGCAGATGCATGTCCTTATTTTTATTTGGAATTTTATTATATTTTTCCATTTACTAAAAATATAATAAGAGATATTTATCTCCTATTTAGATATAAAAATATAAAAATTATAAAACCTCTTTTAAAAATTCTAAAAAGATTAGGGTTTATATTATTATATTCTACCTACAGACGAAAAATCATAAAAAAATATATAAGAAAAATACTAATAATTGAAAGCTCTAAAAACACTATAAAAATCAGTAAAAATTATATAAAAATACAAAAAAATTTATTTTTTGATGTATATTTTTATTTATAATATATACTATATATTAAAAATAGTTTTGAGATTTTTTAGACTTATTATCTATTTTTAAAATCCAAAAAATATAGGCCAATTTATTATAGTTACTATTTTGTATATTTAAATCAATTAAAAATAAATAAATTAGAAAAAAATGTAAAAAAATCATAAAAATATTGAAAAACTTGAAAAACACAAAAAATATTTTCTTTTTTAAATTTTGACTACATATTGCTATATCTAGAAATAAAGAATCCATATGCAATATATATACTATATAATACTTATATATTAATTATTAATACTATTATTACATACAAATACTTAATATATATGTATATATATTTAAACCTTTAAAAAATAAAAATGATTATTTATATATATTTTTTATTATATATTTATTTAGTATATATTCTGTATCTTATCTATATTATTATTATGAATAGATATATATTGTGTTTTTAAAAAGAAAAGGAAACCAAAAATTTGCAAAAATAAAAAGAAAATAAAAATAAAAATATATAAAAATATATAATATAAAAATCCATAAAAAATTAAATATTATTAAAAAACCACAAAAAAATAAAAAAAGAAGAAAAAGTGCAAAAATAATTGTTGTTTTTTTCATTAATTGACAATAGTTATACCTATGTGTGATTTGCTCTTATTAGTTCGACCCCTATAATTGTTGTCTATACACATCATTATGTAGGGTATAATAAATCCCACCCCTCATTCCTTTATTGATTTATCTTTATTCTGGATTGATTGTTTTCTTGATTTGATTGTTCATGAGTTGAGTACTGAGATAAGGTTGATATATCGATTGTTGGATTCGACTTATCGGACACTGCAAGCTCCTTCAAGATTGGATATTAGGCTCCTCTGAATAATATTAATGGTACATAGATATTTTTAGTTCACGTTTCGATCCATTTCTTCGAAAACCCATGTTTTCATTTGAGTTTCTCTAGATATAAGCGAAACTTAGCCAAATTTTTCTGTGAAATATCACCCAATATAAGGGAAGACTCCGTTGAAATTTTCCTTGGAATATCACCTAATATAATGAGAGACTTTGTAGAAATTTTCCTTGAAACATCACCTGATATAAGGGGAAACTCTATTGAAATTTTGAGAGAATTCATGTCCTTTGCGTTCTTCATCTAATTTTCATGTTCTTCATGCATTCTTCATGTTCTTGACTCATAAATGGAATTTAATCCTTTAAGGAGATAATAAGCCCCTAGTTGAATACGAATCAAGGTAGATTGACCCCACTAAGACGTTAACACAAAGATCAAGTAACGAAATCATGCCTCTTGCTGTTGGATTTTCCAGTTAAACTAGATAAAATTACTTTTTATTGTATTTGCTATTATGAAGAATGTTCACATGCTTGCTTATGATTTATACTATATTGATGTTAGCTAAAAATTGATATGGCACAAATGGGGTCCAGTTACAATTTTTATGCTATATCTTGCGATAAGGATGACTTGGAGTAGATACTACAGGTCGAGCATGCTACCTGTAGGTTTGTCAAAAGAGAATCTGTATGACGGGCCAAACCTAGGAGGTACATGATTTTCCGGATGTTAAACACACGTATAAATTGTTAGCAGTGTATGGTACTCGGCTACCATTCGTCGGATTGACTGATTGAAGATGTGGTCGTGCCATGTGGAGGCATGAGTGGTTTAATAGCAGTTAGATCATGATAACATATATTTAAAGATGTTCGTATTGACAATTTAATGTTTGCATGTGATTTTAAGCTATAGGGTTCTCAATGATGGTGTACTTTCTTTTTTGACTAACTGAGGGTTTGGAAATCAAGATAATAAAATAAAAAGAAAAATACATGGTAGTATTAGAGGATTGGTTGAGGCGACATGCGACTACATAAGTTCATCATATCAACTTAACCTCCAATCCTGAAGTATCCACAGCTTTGGAGTCCAAAAGAGGTGAGGTAAATCACCTAGACTAATCCCTGAATGGAATAGAAGGAATAAGACTTAATATAATGAAAAGAGCTAGAGCTTTACTGGCATAACATGTGTTTCTAAATGTACTCTCCTTGTTTACTTTTATCGTGCTTATAGCTTGCTAATATATATCTTATGATTTTTGAAAATCCAATAGGTATCAATGAGCCATCGCAAGGATTTTAGTCACCCAGCCGGTCAACCTATCATAGTTCCTTATAGTATAAGGTAGTTTATACTTCTTTTGAGTTCTTTTACTTCAACTTGGTGTACATGTAAAAGAATACGAGGGTATAAGTTTCTATGTAGGCATTATTTTATGAATGGAGAAATACAGGATGCTCATTATTTCTAAATGTTAGCTATTATTATTGGATAAAGTTGTTGATGAGTAATCAGATCTGGTAGAGGGGAGGATCGGACGACCCGGAATCAGGGTTGTTATAAGGGGAGTCAGAGGTGGGTGTTGGAGGTCGGTGGTATGAGCGGAGGAGGTGGGGGTGGTACAAGATGTTGGGGGAGGGGCAACAGAGGTTGGGAGCGGTGCTAGAGGTCAGAGGAGGGGGAACTGGGGGTGGGAGAGGGTGATACTAGAGGTCGGGGAAGGAGGCGAAGGAGGTAGGGGATGACGCTAGAGGACGAGGGAGGGAGCGACACAGGTAGGGGGTGTGTTGGAGGCTGGGGGAGAAAGTTGGAGGAGGAAGGACATGAAGTGGAGGACGACAGAGGTGAGGACTGCAGAGAAAGAAGATAGTGTAGAGGAGGAAGATGATGAAGAAAAAGACATCCAGATTTACTATTGAGTTTAATTATTCTTGTCTCCCAAAAGTTAACATCCATTTGAGACGCAGACATATGCTAACTGACCTGAGGGGTACAAGTGACAATTATTAAAGAAGTCGGAGGCTGAACTGATATTCCTGAAAAAGAGGGGCATAACTGATATTGCAATATCTAAGATAGACACAAATGATAATAACAACCATTGAAACTATGTAATATGAGTTGGTTGTTCTATGTCATATTAACATTGCTACGTATAATGCTTCAACATGTAAATGTCATATTAACATTAAGAAAACGTAAGTTGGTTATTCTATGTGCATTTCTATGTACAATATTACATTCAACTTGCACTTATTATTTGGTCTAATACATCAACTTCTTGTGAGGAAAATCTACTTAAATCAATCATTCAATAAAATAATTTAAATAATTTATGAAAATAAAATAACAAAAAATGTATGAACATACCTTAGATAATAGGATTGAGAGGGACTGAGAGAGGGAGAGTGATGGAGAGGGAGCTTGCGGATGAATGTGCGAAGATGTGGGAATTAAGACATTGGTATTTATAGGGAATCAATAAATGGTTTGTCAATTTAGGAGAATCTTCAACAATGCTAACAGATCGGGCAAGCCATTCTCGAGTGAAAACATGCTTTCTATCTTTTATTAAAAGTGTCTCGTTGTAATATAGTCAGATAGAAAACGAATAATAAAAAACCACTAATTTTACAAATTAGCATGGTTAATTTTTTTACTTGACAAGTATACCAAGGTCGAACACAGAGAAGCATATAGTCTCAGGTTGTGTAGTTCAAATTATTCATTGTATTCAGACACTTGCGACAATAATCTTTGAGTTAGAGATGCAAGAACGAAATTATGCAATGCGGAAGTATTTTCTTATGCTTTTGATTTTTACAATTTTATTTGATTTTTAATAAAGAAAAATGAATTATAGAGAAATAAATATGTAGAATGTAACGCTAACGAAGATATTTTTAGGAATTTTATCACTTGTACCCCTATTAAATGTTGCAATATTAGTTATACCCCTTCTTTTTTGGAATATCACTTGTACATGTGGTACCCACTTAAATGGTATGGTAGTAATGCAATGTGTCTACCACCCAAAAGATCATGGTTCAAATCCCACCTTGTGGAGGTTGTGTTAGGTAGTCGACAGCCAATGTGGGAGAAGGCTTCACTATATTTTTACTTGTACTCGTAGCTTCTTCCACGGTTATCATGTGTTCCCTTTTCGTTAGTTTGACTATCATTGAGTTGAACTAAATCATGGTACAGTTAATGCGACATACATATCCAACCCTGCCCCTTAACCCCCCACCCCCCCCCCCCCCCCCACCGCGCGCGCTCTCCACCTGTGTCCATGCCCAGACCTACACTACAAGATTGCCCCCAGTTCTGCATTGAGGATAAGGTCATATGCTTTGAACGTCTCCATTACATCTAGATCCTCTTCGCATTTCATTGGCACCAATTTTTTTATTCTATGATTTCATCCACCTTCTTGTATTCTATTCCAATCAATCCCATCATTCCTCATCCAGACCTAATAATTGGTCGAGGCATTCTATGCTTGAGATCATCTATTCATTTGCAGATCAAAACTCCTCTGCGATTTAAAAATCCATTTCCAGATGCTGAGTCGATCAGATCATCTTCTACACAAACCTTCTAACAAATTTGAAGAGGAGTATCCACAGAAGGAAAATTCATCCCAGGGGTAAAACTTATTGCCCATGGCAGTCGACAAACTTTTTTTTGTTATATACCGTAGGTAGCCGCCTCATGAAGAGGCGGTTTTCACAGTGATTAAATTTCCAAGAAAGCGAACATATCCCGCATGTGCATTCCAGAGGAGTCCCACTATCGCTCGATGTTTGCGACTGTTGCGACCTCTGCCACCCCACCATCGTCGTCAGCTGCCTCTGCACGATCGACCGCCACCACCGACCAACCTCCACTGCTTCCCGCTCCCCAACCTCAAGGAAGGTAATGCCTATTGTGGGTCTAGGATTTTTTAGGATTTTTATGCCCATGTTTATATGTTATTGAGTGGGATATGGGATGCCCTAAATTTCATATGATATTTTTATCACTAATCAATGATTGTCGACCAATTGTAATTTAAGATGTCTCATGAGGTTTGTTGTTTTTGTCATTGTGGTGGGACTATTTTGAAGTTGAGTAAGGACGTAATCTATATTAGAGGTCGTATGAAAACCATCAAGATTGGTCACGAAATGTCACTAGGGTTGATTGAGCACTTCAAGTTTATGTTTAGTGTTAGAAAATACATTTTGTTCTTCTTGTAACCCCACAGGGGTATTTCAGTATTTTTCCACTGTACTGTACTCTCTAGGGTTTCTAGGGTTTTCCTATATAAGGGCTCCCCGACCCATTAGAATAAACACACAGTTTATGTTTCTTAACATTGTATCAGAGCCACTGTCCTAGACTATGGCTCTAAACCTATTTTTTCCCACCCCACCCGCCGCCCCTTGCCATATGCGATCCCGACCCCTAGGGCCCACCGCCAGGCCTCCTCCCAGCGATGCCCACGCCTCCGTCCTCCCACGCCTCTGCCCCTCTCGCCACGACTGTCCCACGCCTCTGCCCCCACACCCGCTAGAAATCCTCCTGCCATCAGGCGCCCCTCCCACCCGCCATAACGCCTCCGCCCTAGACGTCATTGCCATCACCGCACCTGGTTCCCCCATCGCCATCGCCCAACCCCATCGCCATCCCCGCACCCATGTTCCACCATCGCCATCGCCCGCGCGATCGCCCGACCCCAACCCCAATCCCCTCTTCCCAACGCCGTCATCCCCGCGCCTCCATCCGCATCCCCGTGCCCCCCTTCCCAGCGCTATCATCCCCGTGCCCCCCTTCCCAGCGCTGCCATCTCCTACAGGCGCCCTTGCTCCTGCCAGACCTCCACTCCTCCCGCCAGACCTTCGCCCAGCGCCTGCTCCTGTCCCTATCGACCGCCCCCAGATGCCCCTCCCGCAAGGCCTCCTCCCAGGCGCCCCTCTTGACCCAAGGTGCCCCTCCCTGCCCCCAGACACCCCTGTCCCTGCGCCTCTCCCGCCCCCAGGCCCCCACGGCCCCCATGGCCCCAGGCCCCCACAACCCCCAGGCCCCCACGTCCCCTGCGCCTGACTCCCAGCGCCCCCACGCCTCTCCGCCAGGCTCCCACGACCCCTACGCCTTTCCCAAGCTCCCACGACCCCTGCGCATGACTCCCAGCGCCCCCGGTCTCCCTGCGCCTGACTTCCAGCCTCCAAGCGCCCTCGGCTCCCACGGTTCAACCATAGATTGATGGTCTTCTGCACGGACTATATCAGCATGGTCTGCTAATTGCGTATGATCTCTATTACCTCTGCATACTAGGTCATTGTTTTTTTGACCACTGCGACCACCATGGCATCTGCTCCTGCGTCTTCGGACTCCAAGCCCCTGTACCCTACCTCATCTATGATGGTACAGGGCACCTCTATCAAACTGAAGGGATCGGAAAACTACGTACTATGGTCTCGATCTTTCAAAATATTCATTGGTGGCCAGCGCAAGATCTACATTCTCACTGCTAATCCGCCTGCCGAGACAGACGCCAACTATGACACATGGTACGTCGACACTTGCCAGGTAATTACTTGGATGACGAATAGTATTGATCCTAATATTGCGTCAAATTTGCTCTACAAAACAACTTCAAAAGAAATGTGGGAGAGTCTTGAAAAAACATACTCCCAGAAAACAACCAAATCCAGGTTGTCTGACATTTACACAAGGATTTGGTCTGCAAATCAAGGAGAAATATCTTTGATAGAATATTATAGGCTCCTCACAGGGTTATTTAAAGAACTGCTTATATTTCAACCTGCCTGATGTGACAAGCAAATAGGTGAGAGAGCAGAATGGCAGGTGTACCGTTTTCTCTTAGGCTTACACCCTTGATATAAATTCTGTCAAAGACCAATTCTTGACGGTGGCTGCCCTACCGTCCCTTGAAACTATTTTTGGCATACTACAGGAGCTGGAGTCGCCCAACCCACCTCCCACTGGAGACACTACTGCTCACTTTGCAGGAGGACGCCCACCTTCCCAAGGAGGACGAGGTCGTACGTTTGGTCGCGGTCGCGGACGAGAGCAGGGACGTGGACGTGACTCAGGACGCGGTCGTGGTCGTGATTTTTCTAATACTCGTTATCTAGCATGTACTCATTTTGGCCGCTGGAACCATCCGTCTGACAAATGCTGGGTTACCTTTGGCATGCCCAAAGCCAATAATGCATATGAGGCAACACCTTATGACAACACTTATGATACTATGAAGACCTCCCAGGCTCAGTCTCCCACAGACACTACAGTAACTTTTACTGCTGCAGAATATGCTCGTCTTCGCCAACTTCTTCAGAACCCAGTTGGCGACACTGCAACTTCCGGACCTACTGCGACTCTAGCAACCACCTTACTTCTACATGGATCATCGACTCGGGTGCCTCAACCCACCTCACAGAAGAATGTAGTCTCCTCACCTCTCCCAGAGAGCCTTCTACAGTGAAGCATGTTCGTGTGGCCAATGGCGCCTACTCACCTATCACTAGTGTGGGGACCATGGAATTTAGCCCTAAACTTAGGCTAACAGATGTTTACTGTGCTCCTGCTTTTCCCCTCAGTCTGCTGTCTGTTCAAAATTATGCACTGAACTCAATTGCCGCGTGATATTTGATGATTTATGTTGTTATTTTCAGGACATCCGGACGAGACAGATCTTTGGTGGGGGACATGAGAAGAACGACTTATATTATCTTGATATCCCTTTCAACTCTGGTTTTGCTGGCGCAACTTCCATCTCTGCTGATCCCCTTCTCTGGCATCTTCGTCTGGGTCACCCCTCTGCTAAAGCTCTTTCCTTAATGTTCCCTGAACTGTCCATGCTTAAACCCTTCGAGTGTGAGGCATGTCCATTCGGAAAACATCACCGTGCATCTTTTCCTGCTAGAAACGAACCCCATCATACTATGTCATTCTCATTAATTCATTGTGATGTTTGGGGACCTTGTCCTGTCCGAACCATTGGTGGGCACCGCTATTTTGTTGTCTTTGTGGATGATTATAGCAGGTCATCATGGGTCTATCTTCTTAAGGAACGCTCAGAAATCAATAAAATTGTCAAAGGATTCTTTGCTTATGTCAAAAATTAATTTTCATCTAATATTCAGATCTTCCACTCAGACAATGCCTTGGAGTTTACTCAACGAGATCTTTCCGATTTCTTTGCTTCCAATGGAACAATACATCAAACCTCTTGTCCTTATACCTCTCAGCAGAATGGGGTTGCTGAACGCAAGCTTCGTCATCTCTTAAACATTGCCCGTTCCCTTCTCACCCAGATGAAAGTTCCCAAAACATATTGGGGAGATGCTGTTCTCACTTCAGTCCATCTTATCAACAGGATTCCCTCTCTTACTCTCAAAGGCTCCACATCATTCTCTTTACTTCACCTTAATGATCCTCCCTTTCCTCTGCCTCTACGGATATTTGGGTGTGTCTCCTTCGTCCACAATTTTCACATCAAGGATAAAATATCCCCTCGTGCCATCAAATGTGTTTTCCTTGGTTACTCCTCCACTCAAAAAGGTTACAGATGTTATGATCCTATTGACAGTCGATACTACATCTCTGCAGATGTAACTTTCTTTGAGCATACCAGCTTCTTCACACAACCTGTCACCGATGTCCCTCTAGATCTTCCTCCAACACCAATCATCTACACCCATCGACCTCGGATCTCACCACCAGATGTCCCTCTACCCATACCTCTGCCTCACGATGATATACCATCTTCAACAGTCCCCTCCACTACTATCCCGGATGATCCAGAAGACCTGTCGATTGCATTACGGAAGCAAAAGAGAAAGTGTACCTCTTATCCTATGTCTAACTTTACTACTACTGCTGGACTTTCTTGCACTGACAAACAATATGCAGATGCCCTAATAACAATCTCCATTCCGAAAGATCATCACAGTGCCTTCCAAGATGCAGGTTGGCGACATGCCATGAATGAAGAAATGGATGCACTCACATCCTGGGGAACATGGGATCTTGTGCCATGTCCTACAGGCATCAAGCCTGTTGCTTGCAAATGGGTCTTTACGACCAAACAATCTCCAGATGGTTCTATTGACAGACTTAAGGCCAGACTTGTGGCAAAAGGTTTCACTCAAACATATGGAGTCGATTACTTTAAAACCTTCTCCCCTGTTGCTAGGATGGGTTCGATTCGCACAATACTCTCTGTTGTAGCTAACAAGAAATGGCCAATTTTTCAGATGGATGTAAAGAATGCCTTCCTATACGGTGATCTCGAAGAAGAGGTCTATATGATGCAGCCGTCGGGATACTCCATCGAGGGGGAGTATGTGTGCCGACTTCGTAAGGCCATCTATGGCCTAAAGCAGAGTCCTCGAGCCTGGTTCAACAAGCTTACCACTGAAATCAGCTCTCTTGGCTTTCATAAGACAACATCTGATTACTCTGTGTTTACTAGACGACGATCTACTGGCACTGTGGTACTTGCTGTCTATGTTGATGATATGGTGGTCACTGGTGACGATGACAACGGAATTCTAGAGACCATGGCCTTCCTTCAGAAGGTGTTTGTCATCAAGGACCTTGGACACCTTCGATAATTTCTTGGTATTGAGGTGATACGCGCTGCTGAAGGGTTACATCTATCACAACGAAAATAATGCTTGGATATCCTTACGGAAGTCAGTTTACTTGGATGCAAACCATTTGGCATCCTGATGAATACCCATTCATCACTCTTTATTCTTATATTTTAGCTACAAAAACTTATGCAAATGCATGTAGATATGTGCAAATAGGATTAATTAGCAAAAGCATGCATCTTTGTAAAAATAGATAATTAGCATGTTTTTGTGCAAAAATAAAAGAATAAAGATGAAAAAAGAAAAAGAGGGAAATATTTAGAATAAATATTGAGCAACCTAACCCAAGGGAGGGCTCAGCATGGGCCTGACCGCATAAAAGCCAAGTAGAGGGAGATAGGGGCTCATGTGTAAATAACTATGTAAACAAATAAAATAATATTTTCCTCACCCAAAAATATGTTATAAATATTTTGTATATATTTAGAAACTATTGAAAACAAAATAAAAATTTAAAAATCAAAAATTCAAAAATGCCCTTTCACCATGTGTATAGATCATCACCCTTTACTTATTTCACCTTGTAAATAAAGTCATTTATTTTCAAAACTTTTTGTAAATATTCTAGATTATATTTTGTAAATAAAATAAATAAAAAGAAACAAAACAAAAATCAAATAAAAATTACAAAATTAAAAATATAAAAATACATTGTATAGATACCATGTATATAAATGTATACAACTATTTATTTCACCCTTGTGTATAAATAATTAAAATAAAATAAAAATACCATTTTGTTCTTTATTTTATGATGTAAATAAATAAAATATAAAATGGGCATAAAATACATAAAAATAACAAATAAAAAAATCAAAAATTAAAATCTATATAGTGTACATATACCTATATATATAGCTACCCTATTTTTATTTCTAAAAATTAATTAAAAATCACCAAAAAATAGAAAAAAATAAAAGAAAAATATTTCATGTTTTGAGTTTTTCTTAATTCGGCCTTTTTCTACCTTAAATTAAATAAACAAAAAAAATAAAAACGTGGCAGCTCCTGATTGGTCCACGGGGGATTGTTGACCCCGGTCAACTCCCCCGCGGACTCTTTCCTTTTGGGGAGACCCGCGCCCGACCCGACTTCGTCGATTTCTCCACGCGTCTCCAGCCTGTCGCCCCCGCGAACCCCGCGCCTGGATTCTTCGCCGTTCATCCGACATCCTCGCCAGATCCTTCGCCGTGGGATCCACGCCTTCCATAGCCGTCTCCACCCAACCCTAATCAGCCCTGTCTCCATATATATCTCGACCTCCGCCGCCTCCGCGCCTCATCTTTGGCTCTTCTCCTTCTTCCCAGTGAACTCCAGAGGCACCGCGAGAGTGACAGCAAGCGATCGCCCTTGTTGCAGCGAGGCGAGGAGGTGAATCCACTGATCCGGCGTGTGTCGCCGCCGTTGCTCCGCCACTAGCGTGAGCACCGAGCCTCGGGCCGAGACGACCCTTGAGGCTAAGACCAGGAGCACCCCCTGCTCTTCCCCAGTCTCTCCGACCACCCAGGTAGATCTCTTAGGCCATAGTCTAGCGTAAATTTCGATTTTTAGTTTACTGTTAGCGTAGCTCCGCCGCCGTCGCCAGCCACCTCCGATACTCCATCTGCCATTCCGACCCGACCATCATCTTCGCCAGACCTCTCCGCATCTTCTTCACCCATTCACCCAACCCAGATCGCACAGGATCTGGGAATCGAGCTCCTCCGCCGACCACCTTCGCCGGAGCTCTCCATTTCGACGCACCATGCACCTTCACGCCGCCTAACCGGGTCGAGGCAATTTGCCCTCGACCCGTGAGTCTTCTGGTTCGCTTTTCAGGTCACGACAAGGGTCATCTGAGACCCTTCGCCATCCAGCCGGGAGACCCAGCTCCGCCGCCTTCGCTCGAGCTCCTCGGAGCTCGGGGTGCTCGTCGGAGACCACCAGCAGACGCGGGAGCCTTCCGCGATTCTTCTCCGACCTCCAGAAGGCTCTCCAGAGGACCCTAGCGCACGCTCGAGCCCGGCGAATCTCGCCGGCAACCAGTTCTTCCAGGATCCTCCAGAACCGTCAGATCATCCTCCCCGCTCCAGATCTGATCTGAACCATTCATCTGCGGAGCACTGCCACCATCCGATCATCACGAGGGTCGATCTTGACCGCTCGCGCAGAGAGAGAGGCACCAGCTAGCCTCAACCGTAAGATTCGCCACGCGTCCTCCTCTCAGCCGTCGATTCACCAAGAGTATCTCCACCACGCTTCGTCACCGTCAGATCTGCCACGTGGAATATTCTCCACCGTTCGATCAGGCCAGCCCTTCCAGAGTTAAAGTCGCCCCCGTTCTCCACCGTTCGATCAGCCACGTGGCGCACATCAGGCCGTCGATGATAATAAAAGGGGTAAATTCATCTTAGGCCCCTCTGTTTGTTTTATTTTATTTTAGTCCTGTAATTTTTAAATTAAGTTGTTTATTTTCTGGGTTATTTGCACTAAGGACCTCGTACTTACTTTATTTGCACTTATACCCCTGTCTACGTGGACCACGTGCTTCGTCACATGAACTTTATTGGGTCATTTGCAATATAAGCCCTGTAGTCCTGGATGTTACGGATTGAATAAAAAGTTTTCCTTATTTGCATTTATGCCCCTGTGCGTGATTTAATTTCCACATGTGCGTTTTATTTTTTTGGGATATTTGCAGATAAGCCCCTGGACTTTTGGTACTTGTTACCAATAAGCCCTCGGAACTTATTTTTCTTACATTTGGGTCCCTGAGTGCCCCAGGCACGTGCTTGGCACGCGTTTTGCTGGGTATTTTGCACCAGACCCCCCAGAACTTTGGGTATTTGCACTTTGGTCCCTGTGCACAATGCCCCTCCTTTATTTTTGAATAAAATATCAATTCACCTCCAAATTCGATGAAAATTTGACACATGGCTCCTGCCATGGTGTAGAATTTTTATGAATTTTTGAGGACATTTTTGATTTCATTTGCTATTTTTAAAAATTCAAAAACCCCTATTTTTGCTACTGTTTAGAGTCAAAAACCCCAAAAAAATATAAAATCACCCCCAAAAATTCTAAAAAAAATTAGCTACTGCTCTTTGTTTGTTGTTTGATTTTCTAGCCAATTTTGGCTATTTTTCATCACTTAAAAACTCTAAAAATCTAAAAAACCTTAAAAACTCATAAAAATTATAATAAATAATCTAAAAATCCAAAAACAATAATTTTGGTGCCCAAATTTTCCTTATTTTCTCTAGAATACAGGAAAATTACCTCCAGGGCCTGTTGAGATCCTTAAATATTTTATCTTTGGGTTTCAGGCCTTGCTGGACAGTACCTAGGCTTTTTAGCACTGTTTGATTTTTAGAAAATAAAATATACCTTAGAAAATTACCAAAAATTCACCAAAAACACTTAAAAACTTAAAAAACATAAAAACCATTTTTCTTGAATTATAGCTTGATTTTTGGTGTGTTAAATAAATTGTGTAAGTGTGTTTGATTTTGTGTTCTTTAATTTTCTTCGTATATTAAAAATTCAAAAAAAGATGTAAAAACAAATAAAAAAAACACTAAAAAGTATTCTCTTGGATTTCTGACTACATCGTAGGCCGCAAGGCCAATCCGTGCTCCTTGAGTTCGACCCTGGTCGCTATACCAGGTTAATCCTCTAGCAGGACCACTTCTCTGTGTTTCATTGATTTATCTTCATTTGTGGTTCATTTTTCTTGATTGACACGTTCTGAGCGACTGAGGTCGCAACGACCTATTTTCTGTACCTTCTACCTTAGTTGCTCGGGTTTTTGTGTCATCAGAATGGCGCCATTGCCGGGGAGCACGGCTTTGTAGTCATTTTTCCATATTGTCTCTCTATATTTTCATTGTTTTCTGACACTCTCTCTCTTTGATTTTTGTGCGAGGTACTGCGTGGACAACTTGGAGTTTATTTTTGAGGACCCGCACGGGAAGAAGAGCAGGGAGAGAGAAGAAGAATTTTATTTTCTAAGAGAGAACAATATTGTTTGTAATAATTTAGAACTTGGACATTTGTGGACACTTGTAACTTAGCGGGTCTGTTTCGCCGAGTACCGGTGTGCTCGGGGGACCCAATCGGATTTTCGCGGCTTTTTCTACGGTTTTGATAGCTAGCTGCCTTTTCAGGTGTTTACGCGGTTTTTCTCGAGCCCCTAGATTTAGGAATTTCTCTTGCTTGTGCCGTAATTAGTAGGGTCCCCACACTTAATTGCTTGCCTGATCCTATAGGACGTTAATTAGACCTACTAAAATCGTTAATAAAAATAGCCGATTCATTTTCTTCCGTGGCCTACGTGCCGTAGCTCGTCCTGCAAAGCGCTTCTCCTACCCCCGTTGTGGCGGGCAGAGGAGGGACGGGCCAAGACCGGACTCTTTGGCTTGGAGGACCGTGATCGGTTAGACGGTTCTTGCGATAGAAATTTGCTCATCTAGGACGCGGTTTTTCCTCGCTGCACCATTTAGGTAGTTTAATTCTGTCTTTAAATTCTGCGCGGATCACTTGCATGTAGAGTGCTGGAGACCAGGTACGCATTTCTTTCTCTGCATGCATCATTGATTTCTTCGCGCATTAGCTTTTTCGTCTTCTCCCTCTGTTTTTGGCTTAATAATCAGGAGAATCGAAAAATTCGTTAGGCCGCTTGTATTTATTTTGAAAAAAAATTAAAAAGAAAAAACAAAAAAAATTGGGACTGGATAACACTATTGACCCTAAAAGACACTCACATTAAAAATTTGTCTTTGGGGAGAGCAACCCCCTCATTGTATGGTTTGGATGCACGAGAGAGTGACCCGCACCCTAGGTAGAGCCCTCCGGTGCTATTTCTAGCTGACTACCGACTCTTCCGTGCGGGCCAGTCGGTTGGAGTAGCATCGGGTATCCTAACAGGTCACGTAAGCGCTCTGATATTTTGTGTGTTCACCAAATAAAATTGACAAGATAAATTGACCGAGCTTTCACGGTCTTCAGATTGTGTTGCGTTGGTGAACCGGGGGTTTGCTTTGCGATCATATTTTCTCCAGATCCCATCCGCCTAACTCGCCAGATCAAGATGATGGGTAGACGATCTCTTAGGCAGCCTTTGGCTGCACCGCTTTCAGGCGCGTCTACTTCACCATCTAGGTTGGCCCGTGAGAGTCGAGACCAGCTCTCCGGGCCCGAGTACGATTCCACCCTATTCCCCCTCGATCCCCTTTCTTTTGCTACTGAGAGACATGAGCCCGAGGAAAGACGAATTGATTTGACAGAACCTGAATTGGGCTCATCTGATTTTGCAGACGTCACTATGGCCGGAGCCGGCAGTTCAGATGATCGCCAACCCGAACATTTTGTACTAGACCAGGGAGCGATCAACTCCACCCTGATCGCATCATTAGAGACAGTACAGAAGCAGCTACGCGATCAGGGAGCTTTCATGATTGAGATGAGAAGGGAGCTGGAGCGACTCAGAGAAGAGAGAGATCAGAGCGAGCCTGAGGACATTCCTGATGCTGATGCAGAGGCAGCAGCCGCAGCAGCAGCTGCCGCAGCGGCAGCCGCCGCCGCAGCGGGACCACCGAGACCGATGCGGGAGTTACACAACCCCGGATCTACACTGATGCACCATTGGGTGGTGGTACCTGCTATCGTGGGGGATTTCAAGTTCCCTCCAAACACCCTGCAGATGCTTCCTCATTTTCACGGACTTGCCACTGAGGAGCCCCACCTCCATCTCCAGGAGTTTTTGATGATCTGCAGCACTGTCCACGACCGTCATGTGGACCAGGATACGATTCGGATGATGGCCTTCCCTTTTTCACTGGCAGATAGAGCAGCCGCCTGGCTGAAGCATTTAGGGAAGTTGTTTACACCTGGGAGCAGCTCCGCACCGAGTACTTGAACAAGTACTATCCACTCGGGCGGACGAATGCAGCCAGGGCCCTGATCAACAACTTCTTCATGCTCCCTAACGAGCAGTTTCACGAGGCATGGGAGAGGTTCAGAGAGCTTCTGGATAGATGCCCACACCACGACATTTCCAAGCCGAACCTAGTTCAGAGCTTCTTTAGTGGGATGACGCCAGAGCTTCAGGGTCTGGTGAATGCTTCTTGCGGCGGGTCCTACTTTGCCAAGGACCACGACCAAGTCTGGGCCATTTACGAGGAGATGGCCGAAAATTACATGGTGATGTCCCAGACTCGGTTGTACACACAGAGATCTCAACAGCCGCCAGGACCCGTGCAGTACCAGCGGATAGCACGGGTTGATGCAGGTCCATCCAGTTCGTCCACAGTTGCAGTCGCACAAGCAGAGTCGGCCGCTGCGGACATGGGGATTATCAGTGAGAAGTTGGACCGCATGGAAATAATAGAGAAGAAGCAGTGCTAGGGCATAACTCAGATGGAGCAGATGGCACAAACTCTGAGCGACATGAAGACCCATCTCTTGTGTCTTCAGGAGGCACAGACGGCTTCTCAGCCCCGTCTTCAGTCGCGAGGCGATTCCGGCAGCAGCCGCAGCTCGTCCCAGCGCTCCAGCTCCTTGCAGCAGCCTAGACAAGTTCACCTTGTACAGGCGGAGCCGTACCAGCAGCAGCAACCCTCTTACCAGTCACCACCATCTCCAGACTTACAGATGGTGGTATATCAGCCGGATCAGCCTCTGGCAATACTGCCGCCAGACCCCTTCGATGCAGAGCCGTTGATGGATGTCAACGGGATTTGGTATGACCGTCCTCAACCTGGAATCCGACGAGACCATCCCGGATTCAGGTGGGGGAATGGGGGTAACCAGTCCCATCAGCAGCCAGCCGGTCAGGGAGGGCAGTACTCCCAGCAGAGGGATCACCAGCAGCCCCCAGCATACCAGCCACACCAGCCATCATCCTTCGTACCTCGTCCCTACCAGCAGCAGGGACAGAATTGGAGACGTGAGCAGCAAGCTCACCAGCAGCAGTATCCTTCCTTTTACCCCTCTCAGCCGCAGCAGCACCAGGTCCAGCAGCCTCATTACCAGAGAGGCAACCCGTCAGGCTCCCATGAGAGCCCCGCCTTGGATGATCTAGCCTGCATCTTCACAGAGCAGCAGGCTACATTTAGACGGGAGATGGACGAGTTCCGCCAGGAGATGCGGGACCTGATGAGAGGGAAGGCCGCCATCCCTGCACAGATCGAGCCTAATCCGAATAGCTTGAAGAGGAAGTCTGAGCAGGTAGTTCACACTGAGCCTATCACTCCTAGTGACTCATTTGATGATATGTCGTCGGATCTATTTGATGCTGATTTTGTTACACTTAGGAGCGGTAGAAGACCAGCAGGCGGCGCCTCATCTGAGCGACAACGCGAGGATCCATCCAGAGCGCCAGATGAGGAAGAGGAGAGCGGTACTGAAGCCGCACATGATGACGGTGGTACTGATGCCACCCGAGATGCTGATTCCACTGGCGGTACTGAGGCCGCCGCTTCACCATATCGAGGAGGTGGTACTGACGCCACCAGCAGAGCCGAGCCAGCCCGCGGTACTGAGGCCGCAAGACGTCTAGTTGTAGAGCCAGCTAGAGGTGGTACTGAGGCCACCAATATTCATTTTGATAGAGATGTTGTCTTTCCTCGTATGAATGTATCTCAGGACCCTATTTTGAATAAAGGAAAAGGTTTAGTTTCTTCTGATTCCACTGTGGTGAATGATGTATGTGAGGATCAGGTCATCGAACCGTCTAGGCCTATTCCTAGTCCTTCATCTGAGAAGGACCCTGTGATCCCCTTTCCTAGAGCCCTTGAGTTGGGGAAGGGGAAGAAAAGAGAAAAAGATCCAAAAAAAAGAGAGCAGGAGGAGTTCAGCCAGAGCATGATAGACCGATTTCACATCCAGCTGACCCTCCATGAGGCTTTGCAACACATCCCTCTTCTTCAGCGATCCTTGAGAGACAGAACCACAGTCAGGAGGAAGAAGAGGAACAAAACCGCAGAGATTCATGTGTTGACAAAAGCCACGTGTTACGCAATCCAGAACCATCTGCCTACCAAGAGGCCAGATTTAGGAGCCCCATATGTCAGATGTCAGATTAGTGAGCAGAGGTTCGACCGTACTCTATTAGATAGCGGATCGTCGATCAACCTTCTTCCGGCAGCCCTTCTCAACCACTTAGAGTTGGGCACTCTTAGACAGAGCAGGACATACCTTCAGTTTGCTGATCGGTCTGTCAAGAGGCCAAAGGGGTTGTTGCGAGACGTTGTCGTCACGATTCAGGGTTTGCAATTCCCCGTGGAATTCGTAGTGCTGGACATGGAGACCCCTGACTCGTTGACCGATTCCCCCATCATCCTCGGTCGCCCGTTCTTGGCCACAGCCAAGGCAGTGACTGACCATGACAGTGGGAAGGTATTCTTTCGCGTCCAGGGCGAGAGTATACAAATAGAGACGGTTAAGGACCACAGAGCCAGAGATAGATCCCGCTCAGAGGGCAGTACAGATTCAGAACATCTGACAGATACAGAGCCAGACATACACCAGGACTGTGATTTTGTGATCACAGATGATGAGGCAGCTTGGGCAGACCCTGCAGCACAGACCATCCTCTCATATTCAGATACAGCTGATGCAGAGATGATAGCAGAGGATAGTCTGGAGAGCACAGTCCTAGTTCAGGATACTATTGATTCGGCAGAGTCGGACCTTGATCGCGACACGATTTTCAGTGATGGTGGTACTGAGGCCACCCTACTCTACGGTGGTACTGATGCCACCGCAGTTGATACAGATCCCTCGGATTCAGAATCTGATTGGGCAGATTGTGATGATCAGATGCCAGACCTGGATCCACATGAGCCTACAGAGGAGGAGGTAGAGGCAGAGCAGATCAGAAACAATGCAGGGGACCCGCCTTCTCCAGATCCAGTTTGTGAGAGTTCTTTATCATTTTCCCAGACAGATTTGGCAGAATTGTCAGCATACACACATCTTCTTCAGAAGCCAGATTTGCCAGCACCCAGCTGTCCAGAGCTAAAGCCGCTCCCTACTTCGCTAAAGTATCGATTCCTTGCGGGAGAGTCTGAGATGTACCCAGTCATCATCTCTACCGATCTGACTGGAGAACAAGAATCCCGTTTGATGGGGGTTCTTGAAAAGAACCGCAAGGCAATTGGATGGAGCGTAGCAGATCTCCATGGGATTAGTCCCTCGTTGTGCTCCCACCATATCTATCTCGAGGAAGGGGCAAAGCCGTCGCGTGAGTTCCAGCGGCGACTGAACCCCAACCTAAGAGAGGTTGTCATGAAGGAAATATCAAAATGGTGGAGTGCAGATTTTATTTATCCCATTTCCGACTCCAAGTGGGTTAGCCCCTTGCATGTGGTGCCCAAGAAGACGGGCATCACGACTGTGATCAGTGAGTCGGGAGAGGAGATTGCTACACGAGTACCCACCTCTTGGCGGGTCTGCGTTGACTACAGGAGACTCAACCAGGCCACCAAGAAGGACCATTTCCCCCTGCCTTTTATTGATCAGATCATAGAGAGACTGGCAGGGAAGAGCCATTATTGCTTCCTGGATGGGTACTCGGGCTACAATCAGGTGGCCATCGCTCCTGAGGATCAGGAGAAGACTACCTTTACCTGTCCCTTTGGTACGTACGCCTTTCGACGCATGCCATTTGGGCTATGCAACGCCCCTGCGACTTTTCAGAGATGCATGCTGTCGATCTTTTCGGACATGGTGGGGGAGTGTTTGGAGGTCTTCATGGACGATTTCTCGGTTTACGGCGACGGATTCGATTCCTGTCTTGACTGCCTAGACCGAGTGCTCCAGCGATGTATTGCTACCCGTTTGGTTCTGTCTTGGGAGAAGAGTCACTTCATGGTGACTCAAGGGACGGTGCTTGGCCACATCATCTCCAACATGGGCATGGAGGTTGATCCGGCCAAGGTTGACGTCATTAGAAAACTCGCACCGCCGTCCAATTTGAAGCAGCTACGGTCATTTCTGGGGCACGTTGTTTTTATAGGAGATTCATTCATGATTTCAGCAAGATTGCCCGACCGTTGACTGACCTCTTGACGAAAGACACCGAGTTCCTTGTCGACGATAAGTGTCTTTCGTCCTTTGAGACTCTCCAACAGTGTGTTATTGAGGCTCCTGTCCTTCAGCCACCCGATTGGTCTCTTCCCTTCGAGATCATGACGGACGCCTCCGATTTTGCCGTGGGGGCAGTGCTGGGACAGAGGAGGGATGGAGTTCCGTTTGCCATACATTATGCTAGCCGCACATTGGATTCCGCCCAGCGGAATTATACGGTCACAGAGAAGGAGATGCTAGCAGTAGTGTTTGCCCTAGATAAGTTCAGATCGTATATCATTGGATCTAGAGTGACTTTATATACTGACCACACCGCCATCCGGTACCTCATGTCAAAGAAGGATGCCAAGGCCAGACTTACTAGATGGATCCTTCTACTTCAGGAGTTCGACATTGAGATCAAGGATAAGCCTGGAGTCAAGAATGTGGTGGCGGATCATCTCTCCCGATTAGAGCAACCTGAGGATTCTGAGCAGATTGATCCCATTAGAGATACCTTCCCAGATGAGGCGATCCTTGCTATCGCCTCACTCCCGTGGTATGCCGATATTGTGAACTTTCTCGTTGCTGGGAAAGTCCCACAAGATTGGCCCAGGCAGAGGCTTGAGACCTTCCTTGCGAAGGCCAAGTCCTACCACTGGGAGGATCCCATCCTTTACCACGAAGGAGGGGATAGCATCTGGCGTCGGTGTATTCCTCAGGAGGAACATCATAGTGTCCTCACTTACTGCCACAAGCTTGAGGCAGGAGGACATCATTCTGGGAGGAGAACGGCACAGAAAGTGCTCCAATCCGGCTTGTGGTGGCCTACCCTCTTCAAGGACTCCGATGAGTTCGTGAAGAGGTGTACTGACTGTCAGAGGATGGGCACTTGTGGACAGCGTGATATGATGCCGATGCAGCCCATTCACTTCTGTGAGGTTTTTGACGCATGGGGCATCGATTTCATGGGTCCATTCCCTAAGAGTCAGGGATTTGAGTACATTCTGTTGGCCGTGGATTATGTGAGTCGTTGGGTGGAGGCTATCCCCGCCTGATCCGCTGATGCGAGGACAGTTTGCAGATTTTTGAGGAAGCATATCATCACGCGGTCCGGGGTTCCACGAGTTCTTATTTCTGATGGGGGATCTCACTTCATCAACGACCAGGTGAAGGCACTTGCTAGCGAGTTCGGCATAGATCATCGTGTTGCTACACCATACCATCCACAGACGAATGGTCTAGCCGAGGTGTCGAATAGGGAGATCAAGACTATTCTGCAGAAAGTCGTCCGCCCTGACCGAAAGGATTGGTCACAGCTATTGGACTCGGTCTTGTGGGCATATAGGACGTCTTTCAAGACACCTTTGGGCACATCTCCCTTTCGCCTCGTGTATGGCAAGCCCTGTCACCTACCAGTTGAGCTGAGGCACAAGTCACTTTGGGCAGTTACAGACATACTTATGGATCCAGATGGTATAGGAGACCAGAGGAGGGCAGAGCTAGCTGCCCTGGAGGAGCTTAGAGATGCAGCTTTCTCAAGCAGCCTACATTATAAGGAGAGAGTCAAGGAGTGGCATGATTCTCATATCAGCCACAAGCATTTTGAGATTGGACAGAGAGTATGGCTGTTTGATGCGAGGCTTAGATTATTTCCAGGGAAGCTACAGAGCAAATGGAAAGGACCTTATATGGTTCGGAAGGTACACGACAACGGTAGCATCGACATATCTGAGTTGTCTTCTGAGAGTACCTTCCGAGTGAACGGCCAGCGGCTCAAGCCATTTCTAGATCATGAGCCGCGGGTCGCTGATCTTGCCCCTATTCATTTTGCGTGAGATGTGGTCTTTGACTCACATCTAATGCATCTCACGCCTGAGCCTTACTGATCCTCCGCTGTATATAGATCCAGATGTCCATATCACCACATTCCTTAGTCCCAGATCCCTTTCTTCATCTTGTGATTATGCTATACTTAGGGTGCACTTTACCCTAAGTATAGGGGGGATGTGAGACCTTTCGGGTATTTCTTTTGTTTCTGTCTACCCTTGTTTAGCTGCCTATACTTAGGGATATCTTACCCTAAGTATAGGGGGGGTAGACCCTGTACATTCTCCACTCGGTTTTCCCTTTTGTGTACAGCCTGCTATACTTAGGATTATTTGATCCTAAGTATAGGGGGAAGACCCGAGTCCCTCTTGACTTTTTCATCTCCTTTTGTATAGCCTTTCTTTTCACTTCCCTATACATAGCACGAGTTATGTCTTCTTCATCGCTCTTGACTCTGAGGACATCGTTCGAGCTAAGTATAGGGGGGTGTGTATATATTTCATATATACTTTAGCCATAACTCGTACTTTGTGTGAGTGTGTTAATAAATAAAAATGGCTAAAAACCACAAAAATTAAAAATTTTTTCATGTACATAATCTTCTTTTATTTGCACATACATAGCTAGTGTACAAATTATTTTTGTAAAAATGATTTCAAAAATCTTTTGTGTGTAAAATTTGTAAATATTTTTGTATCAAAACTATGTATATAGTACAAAATTTTTCCAAAATGTTTTGAAAATCAAAAGTTTGCAAAAATCTTGTGTAAATGTGTGTAAATTTCTTTTTGCAAAACTTGCACTTCATGCATCATCACTCATGATTTCAAAACATTTTTTCAAAAATTTTGCATGGTTGTAAAATTTGTGTAAATATGCATCTTTTTGTACATATGTATATAGTTTTCTGGATGATAGTTGATATTTAAACTAGCCTGGAATCAAATTGAGAAATGGAGCTTGATTAAGATCTTAATCCACCTAATTTCTAAGAGGAACCTTATAGGACTTAGGTTTAAGGCTTTTCAGGTCCATGGTGACTTAATTCTTTGAGTCCACTAGGCTATGATCACATGTCATCTCAATGAGCCTAAGTAGAGCACTTAACAACAACACATGACTCATATAGATTATGGCTTTACTTGGACAACCGCACTATGCACCGAGCTCTCTACGGATGAGGTGGTGAGGAGGCAGCCTTCTTTGACTTGGGGTAGCATATGAGGGTAGTACTTCTAGGCGGAACCTCTCTTCTTCATTTAGTGAAGGAAGTGCGTCTCAACTCGATCTGGTTGCCATGAGGTCTAACGACGGGAGTTGTGGGTTGCAATAAAGATTCAAAAGAGGGATAGTCTACTGGCTCAAGAGGAAAAACTCCTTGTATATATGCTGCACATGTACATGTTGTATAGATGCACTCGAAAAAAAAATGTGCAAAAAGAAAAGAACTCCAAAAAATGGTGGGTCTGAGAGAAAATGATAATCCCACCGGAGTATGTATATAAGTGCAATAAGCAAAGCTTGGTTTCATGATCCACCTGTTGTAGCTTGCAGCAGGGAGACTTGGCTACACTGGTCAGGCTCCCAAGGGTACTTGGCTACACTGGCCTTGACCCATTCTCTTCTTCCCCCTCTTCTTGAGCCGGTTGTACTTGAACTTAGAAGGAAATACCCCGCTCCTCGAGGAAAGAGTGGCCAGATTGAGGTCATAGAGTTACCTTGTTGGGGAGGGTTGTCAAGTTGCCATTTCTGAGGTGGAGAGCTTAGACCTCACTTTCACAGGACAAGAAAAGGTTCATGGTCTTAAGGGTTTGTGATTGATGACTTGTTCTGATCTGGAGCATTGAGGAGTCTTGGTTATAGAGTAGTGGAACTTAGAGGCTGTTAGGTTTTAAGCTTAAGTCTGAATAAGGCTCCGACACATTAATAATCCAAAGATCTGATCGAGCTCCATATTTCAATTTAATGAAGGAAAGTTTAATAATTCAATCTTGATCCATGTACATCCTCTTTTTCTTTTTCTTTTTCTTTCTTTTTCACTTCTTTTTCAAATAAGTGTTTGCTAAGGGACTAGCAAAGTATAGTATAGGGGGGTGATGAATACCCATTCATCACTCTTTATTCTTATATTTTAGCTACAAAAACTTATGCAAATGCATGTAGATATGTGCAAATAGGATTAATTAGCAAAAGCATGCATCTTTGTAAAAATAGATAATTAGCATGTTTTTGTGCAAAAATAAAAGAATAAAGATGAAAAAAGAAAAAGAGGGAAATATTTAGAATAAATATTGAGCAACCTAACCCAAGGGAGGGCTCAGCATGGGCCTGACCGCATAAAAGCCAAGTAGAGGGAGATAGGGGCTCATGTGTAAATAACTATGTAAACAAATAAAATAATATTTTCCTCACCCAAAAATATGTTGTAAATATTTTGTATATATTTAGAAACTATTGAAAACAAAATAAAAATTTAAAAATCAAAAATTCAAAAATGCCCTTTCACCATGTGTATAGATCATCACCCTTTACTTATTTCACCTTGTAAATAAAGTCATTTATTTTCAAAACTTTTTGTAAATATTCTAGATTATATTTTGTAAATAAAATAAATAAAAAGAAACAAAACAAAAATCAAATAAAAATTACAAAATTAAAAATACAAAAATACATTGTATAGATACCATGTATATAAATGTATACAACTATTTATTTCACCCTTGTGTATAAATAATTAAAATAAAATAAAAATACCATTTTGTTCTTTATTTTATGATGTAAATAAATAAAATATAAAATGGGCATAAAAATACATAAAAATAACAAATAAAAAAATCAAAAATTAAAATCTATATAGTGTACATATACCTATATATATAGCTACCCTATTTTTATTTCCAAAAATTAATTAAAAATCACCAAAAAATAGAAAAAAATAAAAGAAAAATATTTCATGTTTTGAGTTTTTCTTAATTCGGCCTTTTTCTACCTTAAATTAAATAAACAAAAAAATAAAAACGTGGCAGCTCCTGATTGGTCCACGGGGGATTGTTGACCCCGGTCAACTCCCCCGCGGACTCTTTCCTTTTGGGGAGACCCGCGCCCGACCCGACTTCGTCAATTTCTCCACGCGTCTCCAGCCTGTCGCCCCCGCGAACCCCGCGCCCGGATTCTTCGCCGTTCATCCGACATCCTCGCCAGATCCTTCGCCGTGGGATCCACGCCTTCCATAGTCGTCTCCACCCAACCCTAATCGGCCCTGTCTCCATATATATCTCGACCTCCGCCGCCTCCGCGCCTCATCTTTGGCTCTTCTCCTTCTTCCCAGTGAACTCCAGAGGCACCGCGAGAGTGACAGCAAGCGATCGCCCATGTTGCAGCGAGGCGAGGAGGTGAATCCACTGATCCGGCGTGTGTCGCCGCCGTTGCTCCGCCACTAGCGTGAGCACCGAGCCTCGGGCCGAGACGACCCTTGAGGCTAAGACCAGGAGCACCCCCTGCTCTTCCCCAGTCTCTCCGACCACCCAGGTAGATCTCTTAGGCCATAGTCTAGCGTAAATTTCGATTTTTAGTTTACTGTTAGCGTAGCTCCGCCGCCGTCGCCAGCCACCTCCGATACTCCATCTGCCATTCCGACCCGACCATCATCTTCGCCAGACCTCTCCGCATCTTCTTCACCCATTCACCCAACCCAGATCGCACAGGATCTGGGAATCGAGCTCCTCCGCCGACCACCTTCGCCGGAGCTCTCCATTTCGACGCACCATGCACCTTCACGCCGCCTAACCGGGTCGAGGCAATTTGCCCTCGACCCGTGAGTCTTCTGGTTCGCTTTTCAGGTCACGACAAGGGTCATCTGAGACCCTTCGCCATCCAGCCGGGAGACCCAGCTCCGCCGCCTTCGCTCGAGCTCCTCGGAGCTCGGGGTGCTCGTCGGAGACCACCAGCAGACGCGGGAGCCTTCCGCGATTCTTCTCCGACCTCCAGAAGGCTCTCCAGAGGACCCTAGCGCACGCTCGAGCCTGGCGAATCTCGCCGGCAACCAGTTCTTCCAGGATCCTCCAGAACCGTCAGATCATCCTCCCCGCTCCAGATCTGATCTGAACCATTCATCTGCGGAGCACTGCCACCATCCGATCATCACGAGGGTCGATCTTGACCGCTCGCGCAGAGAGAGAGGCACCAGCTAGCCTCAACCGTCAGATTCGCCACGCGTCCTCCTCTCAGCCGTCGATTCACCAAGAGTATCTCCACCACGCTTCGTCACCGTCAGATCTGCCACGTGGAATATTCTCCACCGTTCGATCAGGCCAGCCCTTCCAGAGTTAAAGTCGCCCCCGTTCTCCACCGTCCGATCAGCCACGTGGCGCACATCAGGCCGTCGATGATAATAAAAGGGGTAAATTCATCTTAGGCCCCTCTGTTTGTTTTATTTTATTTTAGTCATATAATTTTTAAATTAAGTTGTTTATTTTCTGGGTTATTTGCACTAAGGACCTCGTACTTACTTTATTTGCACTTATACCCCTGTCTACGTGGACCACGTGCTTCGTCACGTGAACTTTATTGGGTCATTTGCAATATAAGCCCTGTAGTCCTGGATGTTACGGATTGAATAAAAAGTTTTCCTTATTTGCATTTATGCCCCTGTGCGTGATTTAATTTCCACATGTGCGTTTTATTTTTTTGGGATATTTGCAGATAAGCCCCTGGACTTTTGGTACTTGTTACCAATAAGCCCTCGGAACTTATTTTTCTTACATTTGGGTCCCTGAGTGCCCCAGGCACGTGCTTGGCACGCGTTTTGCTGGGTATTTTGCACCAGACCCCCCAGAACTTTGGGTATTTGCACTTTGGTCCCTGTGCACAGTGCCCCTCCTTTATTTTTGAATAAAATATCAAATCACCTCCAAATTCGATGAAAATTTGACACATGGCTCCTGCCATGGTGTAGAATTTTTATGAATTTTTGAGGACATTTTTGATTTCATTTGCTATTTTTAAAAAATTCAAAAACCCCTATTTTTGCTACTGTTTAGAGTCAAAAACCCCAAAAAAATATAAAATCACCCCCAAAAATTCTAAAAAAAAATTAGCTACTGCTCTTTGTTTGTTGTTTGATTTTCTAGCCAATTTTGGCTATTTTTCATCACTTAAAAACTCTAAAAATCTAAAAAACCTTAAAAACTCATAAAAATTATAATAAATAATCTAAAAATCCAAAAACAATAATTTCGGTGCCCAAATTTTCCTTATTTTCTCTAGAATATAGGAAAATTACCTCCAGGGCCTGTTGAGATCCTTAAATATTTTATCTTTGGGTTTCAGGCCTTGCTGGACAGTACCTAGGCTTTTTAGCACTGTTTGATTTTTAGAAAATAAAATATACCTTAGAAAATTACCAAAAATTCACCAAAAACACTTAAAAACTTAAAAAACATAAAAACCATTTTTCTTGAATTATAGCTTGATTTTTGGTGTGTTAAATAAATTGTGTAAGTGTGTTTGATTTTGTGTTCTTTAATTTTCTTCGTATATTAAAAATTCAAAAAAATGTAAAAACAAATAAAAAAAACACTAAAAAGTATTCTCTTGGATTTCTGACTACATCGTAGGCCGCAAGGCCAATCCGTGCTCATTGAGTTCGACCCTGGTCGCTATACCAGGTTAATCCTCTAGCAGGACCACTTCTCTGTGTTTCATTGATTTATCTTCATTTGTGGTTCATTTTTCTTGATTGACACGTTCTGAGCGACTGAGGTCGCAACGACCTATTTTCTGTACCTTCTACCTTAGTTGCTCGGGTTTTTGTGTCATCACATCCCTGCAGAGGTAGAAAACACGCTACATCTGCCGATTCTGAGTTTGAAGACACTACACGATACAGAAGCCTCCTGGGTAAACTAATCTATCTCATCGTTACTAGGCCTGATATATCTTATGCTGTAAGCAGAGCCAACCGCCACATGGAAAGACCACTTTACAGTCATTGGCAGGATGTCCTTCTGATCCTTCGATACTTGAAGGAATAACCAGGGCGAGGACTCATCTATAGGGTCAACGGTCATACTGATATCACTGCTTATGCAGATGTTGATTGTGCCAGTTCTCCTGAGGACAGACGATCCATTACATGCTATGCTATGTTTGTTGCCGGTAACCTTGTTACATGGCGAAGCAAGAAGCAAACCGTGGTCTCGATATCAAGTGCAGAGGCGGAATATAGGGCAACGACCCATGCTGTTTGTGAGATTACATGGCTTGTATCTTTTCTACGAGACCTTGGGTTCCCTTCTAGTACTCCTACACTGCTATACTGTGATAACAAGTCTGCTACATACGTTGCCACCAATCCAGTATTTCATGAACGGACGAAGCACATTGAAGTTGACTGTCACTTCATTCGAGATGCAATGCGAGGAGGGCAGATCGTCACACCACATATCTCTACAGATCTTCAACTTGCAGACATTTTTACTAAAGCACTACCAAAGAAGCATCTCTTATGGATAACTTCCAAGTTGGGCATGATTGATGGATATGCTCCAACTTGAGGGGGAGTGTTAGAAAATACATTTTGTTCTTCTATTGTAACCCCACAGGGGTATTTCAGTATTTTGCCACTACACTGTACTCTCTAGGGTTTCTAAGGTTTTCCTATATAAGGACTCCCATACCCATTGGAATAAACACACAGTTAAAGTTTCTTAACATTTAGGATGTTTCATAGAATGTCACTAGGGTCGAATTACATGTGTTTCATAGACTGTCAAAAGATGGTGCAACGTTTTACATAGGATGTGTCGAGTTTGATGTCGATGTTCGAGAGATTGTGGAGTATGTCGAGGAGATGGGTGCTGCATATCAACCCGTGATATTTACTATCATTGTTTCTCTGTCCGGATCAGTACCTCCTGGATTTTGTACCTCAGCATGGAAATACATTTGTTCATCGTGTGGTGAATATGGGTCCTTATGTAAGAACTCATGATAATGATCAAAACCTTGATAGGTTGATGGAACCCCCACAACAGAATACCGATGATGAGATGGAAAATAATGGGCAAGATGTCATGCAGAGTTTGATAATACATGTCATTCAACCATATAGGGATACATTTGACCTCCAACTTATGGAGCAAGTATGGACTTAATCATGGTGATAATCATTTCAGGATGCATCGTTTATTTTGTTTACGTATCTAATGCTATGCATGTGGTATGGACCTCGTATATAGAGGAGGTGTTGTCTTAGTTACCTTTATATTGTCTGGGCAATGAAGACTTGCATGTGGCTCGTGTACCATTGATTCAGTTTTGCATTGTTGAGCTACACACCCCAGACAGAGTCCTTCGTCAGTTTGGTGGGATTCAGGGGATTCCAATGGCTTGCGATACCTCATCTCATTTGTATTCCATTGATTTACGAGGAAATATCAATGTTAATTGGACGGAGTTCCACGCGGTTTTTGTTAGACCGTGGAACATCTGTAGGGACTACATTGTACCTATGACTCCCATCCCATTGGGAGGGCATGATACAACCGTCTACTACTTGCCACGGTATCATAGTATTACACGACGATTCATTGGTCAACATGGATTTACCCTATATTATGTCATAAGTATAAAATTACTTTAAATAGCAATTATGCTTGGCTATTTTATACTATTCTGACAAGAGTTGTTCCTGTTACAGGTGTCACGCTTCAACGAGATTGTATATCTTTCAGATGATGATGCTCCACGTGTGAGGGAGCTTGTCGCCGAAGCAAGCTTACGTCTACGTGAGTCTATCCAACAACAATTCAGAGACAGTCCAAATGAGGAGGTTGATAAGGAAGACACAGAGGTAGAAGCTGCATCTTAGCGTCGTTTACGCATTCGAGGACGTGGATGGGGACGAACTCATCGAAAAAGGGAAGAGAGGACTTCTGGTGAGGGAGATGTCCCGGTTGAGACGTAACTACCATTGTAGTCTGGCATAGAATTTGAGACTCCCATTCCTGAGTGTGGCCCATCCAGGGAGCCTACCACACTACCTGCACCACAGAGGGGTCGAATAGTTAGTAGTTACAAATGCAGGACCTTCGTGTCACTCACCCCTCCCACTGGACTTCTTCAGGGCTGAAGGGACGGATATGAGCAACATTGCTGATATTGATCGTCACAGCCAACTCCATGGATTTGAACCAAGCTCACCTAAGACATCGACGACCGCTGAGAGATCGATCAAATTGCAATACAAATGGAGAATGGAGCTAAAGGTTAGATCGATATTTGTGATATTTTTTGTAATATAAGGCATGCGTGCCACTTCTATATGAACTTTGTATGTGCATGTCTCTTAATAAGGTTTGGGATGTTGTATTGAGTTTTGCGATTCCCATTTTGTATGAGTTTCCATGTTGTATGTAAATATTTTGTCCAACTAATATATGAACCATGTCTTGTTAACTTGTGTTATATCATATGTAGTTCCCATGGTGTATGAATTCCCATGTTGTATGATGTCAATTTAATTTATACCTCCTAAAAAAGAGAAACAACATCTCTACTGACAGAAGCACAACTGTTGCTTCTTTTTTGATTTTGGCTAAAATCCGCCTCTTCAAGATGCGGCTTTAGTTCAAAGTTGCTTCTTAAAGAGGCGGTTTTGGTCCAAAGGCGCCTCTTGAAGAGGTGGCTTTGTCTTAACCAAAGGCACCTTTTCAAGAGGCGGCTTACCTACGGTACGTAACAAAAAAATTGTCGACTGCCAAGGGGAAATAAGTTTAATAACATACCCCTGGGATGAATTTTCCTTTGAGAGTTAATCAAAACTATCATCAGGATTCCGAACAATGTTAGAGATAGATCTTCATCAAGAAGAAATTGGAGACACACACCATCATTGGAGAAATATCGGGGACTAAAAATCACTTGAGATCAACTCAGATCAAGCATCACTATCTTGGTCTGCAGATATGCCTTCGGTGATTAGCATGGAGGATGATCGGAGCTGATACACTGATTTTAGGCGTTGCCCGAGGTCAGAGAAACTGGTGCAACAAATCCGAATATCATTTCATTGAGGGAACCATTGTTGTAGAGGAAGCATTCGATGAAGACATATTGGGAAAGAACAATGACGGAGGAAGAGGGGTCACACAGGGTGAGGGCGCTGCAGGTGGGGGGTGGCGGAGGAGGTTAGTTTATCGTGGTGGAGGATGAAGAAGAAGAGGTTAGATTATGACATACATACCCTACATAATAAATCTAATTACCTTTGCATCCTAAATGTTAACATAACACATAGGAACAACAACTAGTCCGAAGGGTATAAGTGATAATTATGGAGGAAGTCAAGAACACAATTGAAGTTCCAAAAATTGGAGGGACATAACTCATATTGCAACATCCAAGAGGGACACAAACGATAAAATCCTTATTTCATTTTTTTATGGGAAATGCAAAAGGGTAGATGGGTAATAAAAATATGCAGTGATAAAAGCAATAAAATATTATTTTTTATTTTTTTAGATTTTATATGAAGTTAAAAAAAACAGAAAAGATAACAACATGACTATGATCATTATCCCAAATTTCAATTCCCGCGATGAAAATAAAAAATCCTCAAAAAGTTATATATATCAATCAAAGATCCAAATCCATTAATATTATTCAATAAATCCCTGTAATATATATCAGATTTATTTTTCTAAAAGCACTAGGGTTAACACATATTCCAAACATGGTGTTCAAAATATCCTTGAATATATCCTCCACGATACAATTGTTTATGTTCAAAATACTGCAATTATTTTTTAGATAAATCATGCTCACAAGATATTTTATTTATGAAGAGAAAGGATCCTTTTATCGAAGGATCAGGAAAAATTGGTTCGAATCTACTGCAAGAATTATTTGGAAGATCCCAAACTAAAAGTAACAGGAACAAAGTGGGATACACGTTACGCCATGATTTTGAATCAGAAGAGAGATTTCAAGAAATGGTAAATATATTCACTCTATCAATAATCGAGATGAATCTAATGTAGTATAGGGGATTCACCTTTTCTATTGATTCCTACAGATTGGATCAAAAAAAATCTTGAATGTGATATTCATCTCTAGAGATGAATCGAAAAAGAAATCTCTACGATGCGAGCCCTTCATCTCCCGCCTCTTCCCTGACTTCCTTACCTCACTCTGGTAGAACTAGGCTATAGAGCCACTATACCTCTAAACTCCTTGCTCGTCTTTTTTCACGAGTTCTGAAGTGATTGTAGGGTCTCTCATGCGAACTACCTAACCTCGAATCCTAGACCTTTCCACTGGTTCTATCAAATAAGACAAGCAATGTAGCACAACCGGTCAAGATCTCACTACTATCCTCGAAAACTCCAGCAGATGCATGTGCAACAAGGGAAACTATTTATTATATTAGAACTCAAGCTTCAAACTTATATAACTATATAATAATTAGTAGGACAATCTTTGACGTCATTCCCTGATGGCACATCCAACCTCAATACCCCTCAATGCCCCCGATAGGTTATTTGCTAAGTTTCGCTTCTCTTTCCATGTTTATACCATTGGTTCTGCACTCTTGGAAAGACCCCAAAAATACTCAAAAGTTTTTCAATGGTAAAGGTAGAGACCCAATCGTAATTAAAATATAAACTTTTAAAACAAAATAGTTCGAAACGATGGCTTATCTGCAATTATTTAGATCCGGCATGGCATCCATGAAACTATCCCCAGGAGCGGGGATGCTCGGTTATTTCAATAAATTTCGAGGTCCTCCCCGCAAAATGCCAACCCACGTGAGCGGTTCGCGTGGGTTCTTAGTCTGATCTGAGGGCCGGAAGTCCTGCGGCGGTAAGAAGTTGATCCTTCTTCGGACGGTGGATGTGCAATGCAGGCGATGATCAACTGGTGAGCTTGCGGATGATCCAATGGTCAAAATCACACAGATCCGGGAAGATCTACGGTCGTTGTAAGACAGTGTCCTCCTCCTTCGGACGATATAGTCTGACTGAAGCTGAGGAACTCTGATATTTTTCATGTCCTTAATTATATTCCATGCATGCAAGGATAACTTCTGATTATTGCAAAGATCTAGATCAGTATTATGTTAGAAAAAGAGTTGCTGGAAAATGACGGAGAGATCCCTTAAGTTGGGAGTGATTTGTCTAAATTTGCACGAATAGCTCAGGAGAATGTGGGATTAAGTTATTGGACTACAAAAATATATGTAACATGCTATATATACATGTATATGCATAGATACATGCATCACATTATAAAAAATGATAACAAAGGCATGTCAAAAAAAACACAAAAAAATCATAAAAATATTGATAATGTAATATAAAATTTTAGATGTCAATTTAATAAACAATAAAATATAGGGTAAATTACAAAAAGTGGCCTCAACTATAAGTTGATTCCTAATTAAAGGTTCCTTTTCCCAGATGTAACAAAAAGGGCACGAATATTCAATTTCAAGGTTTAACGCTGAGATAGTATTATTCGAGACAAAATAATAAGATCACCCCTTCTTTGTTACAATCAAAAAATAAGGTCCCTAATTGAGAATTGACACATAGTTGAAGTTCTTTTTTTTAAATTTACACTAGAATATACTATGAATTGCAACCAAGTTCAAAGAATGATATCCAAATAAATCAAAAGAGGATAAAGAACGAAATTGATTGTATCATTTAGTAGGCATCTTTTCTAATGAAGCCAAATGCCTAGTAATGCCAAGTTCACCAATTGTAATAGATATATAGTCATTGAGAAATCATCAAAGTTTTTCATGGACTTTAAATACTAGCAGTGCGCGTTGTTATCTACATCCTTGTAGTTATAGCATCCATCAAATCTAACAAACATAGACCATCGAAGGAAATACTAGGTAGCCAATTTCCCCACTTAGCCTATATCTTTGACTTAAAAATAGCAAAGCCTTCTCCCTCGATAAGTAGGGTCGGTTACATGGATTCTTGCTCAAATCCATGTTGAAAGATTCGACTATTTTTTACGTTGACTGTCGACTACCTAATGCAACCCCCACAAGGAGGGATTTGAACCATGGTCTTTGGGTAGTAAGCAAACCATTTAAGTGGGTACAGTCTGAGGTTGGGCATTGGGCTGGGCCGGCCTGACCCAACCCAAAATCGGACCCGCATAACTCGACACAAACCCGAACCTGTAAATTAGTGGGCGGGAGCCCGCATTGATTATCGGGCCGGGTTCGGGTCTGAGAAGGTCCAAACCCGCAAGCTCGATAGCACGACCTATATGATATAATTATATCCCGTATATTCATGTTTGCTCCAAATACCATGTTCTAACTTTCATATCTTTATTTCGAGTTTGGAATAAATATTTAGACCCATTAATAATCATATCCATTAACGTGGATTGAGGACATTATTAGATTAATATGTAAGATTATTACATTAATATACAAGAATGGAATATGTGTCCTCAAGTGTTAGAGCATGTACAACTGTGAGTAACCAATCCGTATTACGTCATAGTGTCTGCATTTACAATAGAATATGTAATGGTGAATTGAATGGCGGTTTAAGTCGCCATATTTTTTTACCACATTTCTATTTCAACATACAACTAATGTCAAAATCACGAATAGTTAGCCTACTTTAAGTATTAAATATGCACACATGCATAAGAAACAATCAGATAAATGCAAGAACGGAACACATGATATTGATGTACATAGGTATTAAATTGGGCCAGCCCGACCTAAACCCGGCCCATTTTGTTTGGGCTAGTTTGGACTTGTGCCTGTAATTTGAAAATAAAATGAACCTAGACCCGACCCATTAGCCCATATATTTAAATGGGCTTGAGCCGAATCAACTTAAATCCGACCCAACTCAATGCCCAACCCAAGTACAACCTAACTCTTTGACTTGATGTAAAAAATTTCGAAAGCATGTGAATTCATCTGATAATGAATGTGTAATCGCATTATCTAAGCATCCTATAAATATTTAATCTTGCACATTCATTTATTTCATTAGTATTAGAAGTCATAGTACCATATCTACCTATTTTGAACAATAGACCTACACGCATATTTTTTTATTTTGACATTTATTTTTTTATTAATTGCAATTAATTAAATATAAGAAAGATGTATGATTGTTGATAATATTTTTTTTCCATTTTAAGATTTATCTTCAAAAGAATCAAAATAAAATCTTAACACTGCCGTAAATCATACAAAATGAAAAAGAGCAGATATTTTTTTATAACAGCAGGCAAAAGTCGAGATTCAACATTTAAATTCCAACAAAATATTTGAAAAATACAAAAAAATGTCCTAACTATACATCGATTTCCAATTAGAAAATTTGGTTTTTTTCAAATGTAATACATAAAAAGACCTCAGAAGCTTACGGAGACATTACATTTGAGACAAAAATAAAATAAAATCATACGTCTCTTTGTTACATTTTGAAAATTAAAAGCCATAATGGGGAATCAACATATAGTTGGAACTCTTTTATTTTACCGTAAGAAATTAGAGCAATAGACGACTCAAAACCGGGCATTTAAATTCCAACAAAATATCTGGAAAATACGAAGAAAACAATTACTATAAGAAAAATATCCTCGACCTTTCTTTTCTTCTTATTTTTCAGAAACATTTGCATTGAGACGCAAACTGGTGAATGGTGGGGAGCGAATAAAAAAGATGTAGTCGACAAGAACCAACCCAGATATCAAGATCAAATATTACTCATCTAAAAACACGCACAAACTAATTTTTTCCTTGAAAAGATATAATCATATATACTATTGTCTTGGGAAAAAAAGGCTCTCCATACTACATAAGCTCTTTCGCAAAATATCAATCTAATACATGGGGCTGCTCCAGAGGAAAATTGGTAACCTACAAAATACAAGATAGAACAAACAATTGAGGCAATCCCTCTGGAAAAAATGGAGATCCAACCCGTTCCCATCACCACTCTAAATAAAAATGACGGGAGATAGGGTATGCAATATTTATGCCAAGTGGTTAATAATATGATGAGGATGTTCTTCGACAAGCAAATTTTTACATCAAATTAGGGAAGCTTCAGCAGCGTGTTTGCGCGAGAAACACCCTCCAAAGCAGACCAGTCTACCTCGTCTGTTGCTGTATCGGTATTGCTGACAGCGCGTTTGCGTAGCCCAGGCCTCGATGCCTTTGCATCATTAAGCAACGGTTCAGATGAGAGCTCGGAAGTATCACGCGAGTCCTCATTATCATGGTCGCTTTCAATAGAAGAGCTGCTGCTGGAGGATTCTGCATTGAGGTAGAGGCAGACAACAGCAACATCATCGATCTTGGATGTCGGGTATTTATCCTTCCAAGCATGGATAGCAGATTCAACGAGAAATCTAGCAGACGAGGATCGGGTTGGAGCAGAAGCTATAATGTTGACAACTTCCTGGTTTGAAAGCACGTCCCAAACCTGCAATGAGTTGGCCAATTTGAGTTTAGGTTTTGGAAAGTGGTCAAAACCTTAAGATGAGGGGAAAAAAACTTTGCAGCAGTTGCAAAAGGGAGTCTAGAACTTATAATCGGCAGCAAGATACACGAAAGAGATGGAGAACATTTATAACTCGTCCCATGACAATGAATCATAATGTCCTACTCACTGATGCCCTGTTCATCCACGGGTGACAGTCATAAAATTAAAAACGAAAATAAGCATACAGAGCGTATTACACTTAAACTCTTGCATACTTCTTATCTACATCCTGACCTCTATAAACTCACTAATCCAACATGACACGACTTGTGGATTAACTACTGCCGAAACTACCATTAAACATAAATGGTGCCGTAAAAAAATCAAAATATCATAATCTTTAAATTTTATTAAAATTTCAAACTGTAACTGTCTGCCTCTTTTTCCTCTTGTAGGCACCCATCACCACCGCCTTCACATCCTTTACCACCTCCATTCTAACTAAGCAGCGCCATGAACAACCTCCTTAGTCCCCAGTATCACTCTACCACGACAACCTTGTGTGACATCTTGCGTCACAACTATGGCATCACCATCCACCTAGTTTACCAAATCCATCCTTAATGTCGGCTCAGGAGTTGTCTTCCTCCTCAACCCTTTTGTACAGAACCAAACCCCTCCCAGCTTTCCACGAGCATGGGATCCAACGTCTGACTGGATCCCTTGTGGAGCTGACCAACTTAGGTTTTTGCTAGGCCTGCTTCCTTTTGGCGTATATTCACTTTTGAGTAGGTGGCTTTCTGTTGTGGAGTGCCTTTCACCCGACACCATCAGTCTAGCAAGTACATGTGTGGGTAAGAACAGGTCTAGCCTTCTTTCTCATTCTGATGGAGACGAACTTAGGATATACTTCTACTCTAGGTTACGACATTTGCCATTAAGTTGATGAACCGCCCCCTCCCATCCACCATGGCTCTGCCACTGAAGAGCCCCTTTGCAACCTTTGCTCCCCTTAACTCTGGCTTTGCAACCCCATATCCGCTCTCTTCCTCTGCCCTCCCATTTTTAGACCCGTCTTAGGCCTTCTTAGGCTATGATGATCCTCGTCGCTCCAACCTCTCTGTGAGCTCTCCCCACCACCACGATCTTCATCACCAATGACCTCATCGTGTTATGTGTTTGTTAAAGAGAAAACGAGGGGAGGGAACGAGAACATATCTTGGGGATTGTTTTTTTGAAATGTGTATATTTAATATAATTAGATTGACCCAAAGATAGTTGGGTTTGGAGTGGAACTCACAGCAAGGGTACATGTAAGATGAAGTTTATGAGTATCTGTGAATATATGCAAGTATAGAAGGGTTAAATAAGTGTAACTACACTGCTTTACACGAACATATTTGTAATTAAGAAATGCACTAAAGGAAAAAATTGCATATCTAAGCAATTTCAAAAACCACAATTATTGGCTCTCGGGCAGAAAACTATTCAGAAGAGTGCCTTTTTCCAGGTTTTGTACAGAAATGCACATGTATTCTTTAGAATGTTCTGCCATTTCAGGTAATAGCAAACTGAACAAACAACATGCGCACCGTAAGCAGTAGAAACAAATTTTGCTCAAAATTTTCACCACTTGAAAGTAGATCAGATGGTCGTACAACTTCGGACTGATGAGCAATTTACTCTTCAGCCTTTTCCTTTCCAGTTGCATTGCCTCTGCCTCATTTATCTCTTCTGCATCTGCCACTTGTCATCATTGCAACGATGATATTGTGGTGTTAGTATAAGCATGGAGGCAGCAGCGAAATTCGCACACCTATCGAGGTTTGCACGATGTGGATGTGGCAACATGCAGAGGAGAGATGGCGTCATTGTGAGGGAAGGGCCTATTGAAGCAGAAAAGGGGGACTGTTTCGGGATTGGTTGAGGCAAAAAGAGACGTGAGAGGTGTCCAGAACGAGTTCACAATCACCCAGTGAACTCCCATCTCCATCAACTCATCAAAGCACTAATCGAAAATGGAGATGCAAAGGACGAGCCCAAGTACCCCTCTGGCACTAGTCCTGCAACCTTCAACCATTATCCCTGGGCTGAAAGCAAGGTAGTCAAGCCTTGGGAACCACTCGCACCTGAACAGTCATTAAACAAGAATCAGAAAGCACATTCGCCGACCCCACATTATATCCTCTCACTTAACTGACTCAAGTGAAATTTTCTATCACAAGGACACCATGTTGTAGAACAAATGTGAGCAGTTTTCCACAATTTCCAGATTCCACATTGCCAAGAGCGTAATGTTTGTCTCATGTAGATCCTGACCCCCAACCCGCCATCAAACCTGACCTGCAAACCTCCAACTGCTTCACCAATGAAATACCTTGTCCCCCAGCAATTTCCACAAAAATCTTGTTCTGACAGTATCCAATCTACTTTTCCGTTCAGATTGAAGACAGATATGGAGTACAATGATAAGGCCGATAAAACTGCATACATGAGCGCCAATGATCCCACAAAGGACAGAGTCATGGAAGCCCATGTCCCGACCTCCTTTCCAAAAAAGGTGCTCAAAGAACTCGATGCAAATCGCGGAAGCACACACAAACAAGATCAATCACGCAAGCACGAAGACACGCGGATTTACAAGGTTCAACCGTAACTGGGTTACGTCCTTGGGCAATAGTGATCGGTTTTCACTATGTAGAGAAGAAGAAAATACACAGGATACAGTGAGCCCTAATCCTATGGGAGTTTATATACTACTCCCAAACATAAGGATCTCTCTAATACAAATATATCCATATACTCGAATACTGTAGAGATAGTTGTTCGTCTCTTATGTTATTTCATGTTATTTCAGTTTCTTTATGTACCTCTCATGTAATTTACCCAAGGGCTCTCTCCCTATATAAGAGACCCGAGGGCTCTATAGAATAAATCATCTGAGTATTCTAACATGGTATCAGAGCCATAACCCTAACCTAGGGTTCTCCACCGCCGCCCCCCCCCTCTCCCGCCGCCGCCGCCGATTCTAGGGTTTCGACCCCTCCCTCCCCGGGCTCGCCGCCTCCCCGCCGGGCTCCCCAGCGCCCGCCGCCCCTCCACAGCGGCCTCCACAGCCCTCCACCGGCCTCCCCAGCCCCCCAGCGGGCTCCCCAGCCCCTTGCGGCCCTCCGATCAACGCCGCCCAGCCCCATACACCGCCGCCCGGCCACCCCGGTCTCCAGCCCCCGGCCTCCTGCTCGCCGCCAACAGCCCTCCAGCCGCCGTCTTCCTATAGTAGGGGCTCCCAGAGCCTCTAATCGTGGCCGGGGTACCGCATCCTCGCTAGGACTCGGCGTGATGGTCAATTCAAGTGCATAATCGTCTACCTATGCACTTGAATCCTACAAGGTCTCGGTAGACAATACTTTCTTGGTCTATCAGTACTTGTTCTTCTCCGGCATTATGTCAGAACAGAAGCTCGATATGCCCGCCATAGGTGCCTTCAAAGGTTGGGCACCAATCGTCAAAATGGACGGGACTAACTACGAGCTGTGGGCGATGCAGTTCCTCAGTCTTATGAAGTCGTGTGGTAAGAAGCATATTCTTACCGAGGATGAACCGCCGGAGAAGACAGGGATTTATGCCTCATGGGAGGCTGACAACGCGTACGCCAAGGTGTGGCTCTCAGGTACGCTTACGACGGAGATAGCGAATGATGTCCTTCACCAGCCCACCGCTAAGGCGATGTGGGATATTTTGGCTATGACGTACTCTCAGGTACGCAACGAGACGAAGATGCTCCAGTTGCAGCATGACATATTTACCACGAAGCAGAATGGGAGGCCTCTCCATTCACTGTACACGTCGCTTCGTGGCATGTTCGAGAAGCTCTATAGCACTATTCCGCTTACAGCCACACCGGAACAGCAGAAGACGTTCCGCAACGCCACTATGGTTGGCGTATTACTCGCTGCCCTAGACCCCGAGTACGAGGCAGCACGCTCTCAGATCCTAGCAGATGCCACTATCCCGCCGATGGAAGAGGTATACAGGAGACTCAGTCGTGTACCTGTTCCATCCGCTACATCGAATGCACCTCCGTCTGCAATGGCAGTTTCCAGGGGACGTGGTGGTTCGTCCTCGTTTCGTGGCAGAGGAAATGGTGGACGTGGACGTGGAGGTCGCATACGGTCCACGTGTTCTTTCTGTCGCCGTACTGGTCATTCGGAGGATACGTGCTATTCCAAGCACGGCTTCCCCCCTTCTGCACGTGTCGCGGATCATGTTCAGGGTCCTTCAGCTCCTGCCACAGATCACAGGTTCGAAGAGTTAGTGGCACGACTTCGTGATATCATGCCACAATCGTCGCCAGAGAGTGCTGAAGTTTCTGATGTTGCAGCCTCGGCGTCTGCTAGTACATCGGCCTCTGCCGGTGCCTCAGGTAGTCCTTCAGTCTCATCTCATTGTCATGACCTCACAGGATGGATTGTCGACTCTGGAGCTACCCATCATCTATGCCGTGAGAAAGATATTCTTCAGTCCTACAGAGCTGTACAGCCTGGTCGATCTGTACTCATAGCTGATGGAACTCATTCTCCTATCATCGGTCAGGGGGAGACGGCTTTGCTACCCTCTATGCACTTACAGAACGTCCTACATGCTCCAGAATTCTCTATGAATCTCTTATCCATTAGTCAGATTACACGTGATTTGCACTGTCGTGCTATTTTTGATCCATCGTCTGTTATTTTTCAGGACATACTGACGGGCAGGGTGATTGGCTATGGTTCTGAGCACAATGGCCTTTATCGTCTAGTCCGTAACTCCTACGCTGGCGTCTCTCTGCATTCCCAAGGTGCCATATCTACGTACACCTGGCATCTTCGGTTCGGTCATCTGCCCCTACAAAAGATGCGTCACCTACTGCCTCAGATCTCTCCGAGTTCCTCCTTTCGTTGTGAAGCATGTCAGTTAGGGAAGCATCATCGATCTAGCTTCCCAGGTCGTCAGAGTCGGAGCAGTCACTCCTCGTTTGAATTACTTCATGTAGACATTTGGGGTCCAAGTCGTGTCCCAAATCATCAGGGGCACATGTTCTATTTAGTAGTGGTTGATGATTTCTCTAGAGTGTCCTGGACGTTTCTTCTTAAAAATAAATCTGAAGCAGGAAGTGTCATTCAAAATCTTATTAATGAAATCCAGAATGTTTTCTCTTCTACTGTTAAGTATGTGCGAACTGATAATGCATTGGAGTTCTGCACTCGCTCCCTTGCTACCTTTCTTTCTTCAAAAGGCATTATTCATCAAACCACATGTGCTTACACCTCACAACAAAATGGGGTTGCAGAACGTAAGCATCGACATTTTCTTGATATTGCTCGCACATTACTCATTCAAAGTTGTGCTCCATTATCTTTTTGGGGAGATGCTATCCTTACAGCATGTTATCTAGTCAACTGAATGCCTACAACTGTTCTTGGGGAAAAGCCTCCAATCTCTGTTCTTTTTCCAGACAGAGACTTGTTTGCACTTACACCTCGTGTCTTCGGCACTGTTGCGTTTGTCCACCGCTTATCTCCAGGACTTGATAAGCTCTCTCCTAGGGCTATCAAGTGCGTCTTTGTGGGTTACTCCAGGACACAGAAAGGATACCGTTGCTATGATCCTGTCCATGACAAATACTATGTGAGTGCAGATGTTACCTTTTTCGAACCTGTCATGTATTTCTCACCTGCGGGTGACAGATTGGCCTCCTCCACTTCACCAGATTCCAATGTCCTTGTACCACCACCGCCAAGCCTGGGTCAATCCTCTACTCCACCAACACCACCACCACCACCACCTCTTCCTGTTGTTCCTTTCACTAAGTTCTATACGATGCGGACAGGCCATGCTCAGGATACAACTCAACCATCCGATATGCCTCAGGTTTGTTCTGAAATTAACACTAACGATGGCTTAGATAATGCACCTGTGCAGGAACCTTTACTACAGGAGGAGGAGCAACCGGTCAGCACGGTCTTGGATGATTTGGACAGGCCCATTGCTCTTAGGAAGCAGCGCAGACAGTGTGCTACGTATCCCCTTGCCTCTCAGGTCTCCTTCCATAGACTTACTGGGGATTTCCAGAAGTTTGCTGCTGCTGTATCGTCAGTTGAGATTCCACGGACATATCAGGATGCAATGAAGATTGACTGCTGGCGACTTGCAATGGAAGAGGAAATGCGTGCTTTGCAGTCTAGGGGAACTTGGTCTCTTGTCCCCATTCCTCCAGGTGCCTCAGTAGTAAGTTGCAAGTGGGTTTTTACGGTGAAATACCATGCGGATGGCCATCTAGACAGGTACAAGGCCAGGCTTGTGGCACGGGGATTTACACAGACATATGGTGTCGATTATTTGGATACCTTCTCACCGGTGGCGAGACACTCTACCCTTCGCATCCTCCTATCAGTTGCAGTGGTACGTGACTGGACCATATTCCAGCTTGATGTTAAGAATGCTTTCTTGTATGGTGATCTACAGGAGGAAGTCTACATGCAGCAGCCACCCGGGTTTGCTGCTGAGGGGGAGACTCAGAAGGTGTGCAGACTTCATAAGGCTATCTATGGCCTTAAACAGAGTCCCCGTGCATGGTTCCAGAAGCTCTCTCAGCTTATTGAACGACAGGGGTTCAGAAGATCTAATGCGGACCACTCACTGTTCGTCCGGAAGACCCCTAGAGGTACCATTGTTGTTATGGTATATGTTGATGACATATTGGTTACAGGAGATGATGCACAGGGAGTCGAGATCACCAAGTCTATGTTGGGCAGCCAGTTCATTACAAAGGATCTAGGCACATTACGATATTTTCTGGGGATAGAATTTGCAAGAAATGCACAAGGAATGGTGATGACTCAAAGAAAATATGTCACAGATTTGCTAGTCGAAACAGGAATGACTGGATGCAGACCTTCAAGTACACCTATGGACCCGAGTATGAAGCTGTACGATGATGATACCGAGGATGTGGACAAGAGAAGGTACAGAGAAATGGTGGGTAAGCTCTTATACATCACTATAACTCGACCGGATATTGCCCTTGCAGTAAACCGGGTGAGTCAGTTCATGGAGCAGCCGAGGCAAGTACATATGGATGCCGTATACATGATATTGAGATATCTGAAGTCTTCCCCAGGCACAGGGTTGCTATTCAAGAAAGGTACAGATCTGTCTATTTCAGCCTGTGCAGATGCAGATTATGCAGGATGTCCAAGGGACCGTAAGTCTACTTCTGGATTTGCTATCTTCATAGGAAGCTCTTTAGTCTCTTGGAAAAGCAAGAAGCAAACTGTTGTGGCGAGATCCAGTGCCGAGTCCGAGTATAGAGCCATGGCACAGGCAAGCACAGAAATGATGTGGGTTAAAGCAGTCTTAGAAGATCTGAATGTTGATGTTCCCTTGCCTATGAATCTTCAATGTGATAATCAGGCAGCATTATTTATTGCCAACAATCCAGCCTTCCATGAGAGAACCAAACACATAGAGGTGGATTGTCATTACACTAGGGACATGATTCAGAAGGGCTTCATCTCCACGTCTCATGTCAGTTCAGAGGATCAGACAGCGGACATATTCACTAAGCCATTGCTCAGAGGACCCTTCCAGAGATGTTCTTCCAAGCTGAGCATGATAGATATCTATGCTCCATCTTGAGGGGGAGTGTAGAGATAGTTGTTCGTCTCTTATGTTATTTCATGTTATTTCAGTTTCTTTATGTACCTCTCATGTAATTTACCCAAGGGCTCTCTCCCTATATAAGAGACCCGAGGGCTCTATAGAATAAATCATCTGAGTATTCTAACAAATACAAATAGAATCGCTCATACAAATAGATCCATATAGTTAAACCCCCAGTCTTATTGGGTTATGGTACGACAAGAGAGGGTTCATATCTCGGTTCTTCAACCTGGAGATGGTTAGGATTCAAGGCATATTAACAGAACTCTAAACTCGCCAACACACTAAATAGAAGTAGGTCCAAGCAAGGTATGACAGAGCCCATGGTCACTACAGGATCAGCTCGCATCATACCAAGGCCCTAAATGTCGGTTTCGGTCACCATTTCGGTATCAACCAAAACAGAATTTCGAAGGAATTTCGGTGGAATTTCGACCGAAATTTCGGTCATTTCGGCCATTTTTTGTACTAGGACCCCCATATTTCGGTCATTTCGGTCATTTCGGTCGAATTTCGATTTCGACTGGATATCGATATTCGACAGAAATTCGACCGAATTTCGCTGAAATTTGAGGCCATGCATCATACCCCCTCTGCTTCAACCATGTTGAAGGAGACCAAGGTTGAGTTCTTGTTGAGCATTATTTTGATGGCTTTAAGGTGAATATAGTATGTTGTTGTACGTCAAAAATATGAATCATGAAACTAAACTACATACCTAATTCACAAAGTAAAATACTCAATAAGTATTGTTGAGATATGCCTTAAAAACCAACCCATTTATGATCCGAATACATTTCGTAAAGGATTTTGGCCGACCAAATTAGAATCTAATTAGGATATGTTTATGTTTATCCATATATGTGTATTTTAGGGTTAAGGCGTGTGTTATTTGAGAGTCTCATTCCGGAAGAGCAACACCTCCAAGGGTTTGTATCCTTTACTCTAGTTTTTTCATCATAGTGGAACATATCTTTGCCCGTGATTTTTCCCCAATACACTAGTGAGGTGTTCCATGTAAATCGTGTTAGAATTATCTTGTTAATGGATTTTCGTTATACCTATTGAGTCTTGTAACCCCTTTGGGGCCTTTATGTAATTGTCTCTTTTTGACTCTCTAAGGTTTTACGCTATATAAGAAACATTAGATACATTGAATAAGACCAGCATTTTCATTCTTTAGTTCTTCTCCACATGATATCAAAGCAACGGTTCTAGACTATGGTTCATACCAAATCTCTCGCCGCCACCTCTAGCCTCTGCCTCAACCTCACGCAAGCAACCTTCCTCGATTATGCTAGGGGTCTCATGATCTCCAGACCCTATGTGTGGGCCTTCTTCGATCTCCAGGCCCAGTGCAAGGTTGCAAGGGTTTCAAGGATCATAGCCTCAAAGCCGACGGCTTGGTCTGCTGGTCAGAGCACCCTCAGGCAGTGTTATACCTCATCACTAGTCATCTAGCCTCCACCACCGAACCCCCCAGTAGGTCCAAGACCTTCCGACGGAGTATAGGCTCACCACCAAGACCACCTGGGATCCACTAGCCCTTTGCCTAGGGCCTAGCCAACCCCTCTTGGGCATCACCGATCCATCTAGGGCACACCAGCCCATCGCCAAGTCGATTGGAGGCCATCTACGGCATTCTAGCATTACCACCAGACAGTTAAGGATTGTTTAGGGTGACTTCCAGCACCATATAGAGGACACATACATAACTTCATGATTGTTTAAGGTCGTGCAAACTAACTCTTGAACTCTATATCAGACCACTATGGCATCAAATCCTACCGAGACCAAATCCCTTTACACTACATCTTTTAAGGTATAGGGTACTTATATCAAACTCAAGGATGCAAAAACTATGTGATTTGGTCTCCAGCTTTCAAGGTATTTATTAAGGATCAGAGAAAGATCTATATTCCGACTAAAGAACCTCTGAGGGAGACATATGAGGATTATGAGTCATGCCTTGATGATAACTATTAAGTCATAAGTCATGACTTAGATGACTAGTGTTGAATTCCACATTGCGACAAATTTGTTCTATAAGGACATAGCGAAGGAGATGTGGAAAGAGATAGAACAGACCTACTCCCAACAGATGATTAATGAACGCGTAATCATCTATCTTAATTGTGTCTCGTTGTAGTATCGCCAATTACTTGTTGATCAGAACTGAGTGAAAGATCTTCGCGAGGCGTGGCTTAGCTAAAATCTCATGGATAAGTCCAGGGTCGAACTCATGGACACAATGGATTAATCTACTTAACTAGGGTCTAGATATGTGGTCAAGCTACTCTAATATGCTACCTAGATCAAGTATGCACACAACATGAATGCATGGTCTTTTATGAATTTTTTATGCAAGTAAGATTGAATGCAACAAGATGATATACACCGAACAAGACAAGAACAAAAATAAGAAACACATAAACCAATTATGCTTCTCAATCCATTATTCCATAATGAAAGTGATGAACCAATTATGCTCCTCAATCCATTATTCCATAATGAAAGTGATGCATAAACCTATCCAAATTTCATCCTCAATTACACACTAAAATTCATTTCATTCCATTAATGCATCATTTACTTCTATAGATTGAGCATTTGATAGTTCAACACAACATAGCTCCCTAATTTAGAACTAAACAGGGATTAATTTTTCACAATGAATCATGCAAAGTTTCTAATTGAATTAAATAGATTCAAAGCAAATCAGGGGCTAAATTGTGCATTAAAATATTATAGTACGCAAACGGAACCAATTAATTGAGATTTAAAGGTCAATACTCTTCTTTGAACTTTTAGTTCATTTATGACAGAGTGTATCATAGAGATAAATATGTCACATGAAAGAGCATCAAAAAAGATATTAGACACTTAAGTCAAGGGAATAATAGTAATAAAAAGTTAACAACATATCAAAAACGTCCAAAATAGGATGAAAATACAATATTTACAAACCGTCTGGGTATAACATGCAAAATAGCCTGCACGGGGGTATAAATAAAATTAGAATAAGGTGACATGGCTTATCTCGTAAAATTCCCAGGCAGTATGTGCGTCATAAACTCTGGAATGAAGTGCAAATACTCGAAGGCATCGGGGTTCTTCTGCAATTCTCCCAAGAAGTCACGTGCCACGTGCGTGCATCGTCAGGCTCGGGGCGTGGGTGTACCCTAGGACTACGTGGCGTCCGTTGGTGTTTCTATGTTGGCTTGAAGATCCTGAGGCTGAGGTCTGAAGCGATGCTTCGGAAAGGAAAGCAGAGTGTTAGATCAGATCAAGGGGATCTAATCCAACGGTGCCTTTAGGCCGCCATTCTTCTCTATGCTCTGTGCATGACGGAGAGGTCCTGCTCCCTCCTCCTCTACGATCTGAAGTCTTGGATGGTCGGAAAATCTCCGCAACTCCTCGATGAAGAAAGTAGCGTGTCTATGAAGCTGCTGAGATGACCGAGCCCTCCTTGCAATGAAGGTTCATCAGGGATGTTGGAGGAGAAAGATGCTTTTAGAAAAATCCGACCATTCAACTCATTCTTGGTCCTGCAGATGTTAGAGCCGAGGCTTCTAGGCATGTCTAACAACAAACAAGGGGGCGAGATGGAGGCCTAATCGATGTGTAAGAGATGAAGGCCGTAATGGGTCTCAGCATGTGCAAACCTGAGATTGGGTCGAAAGAGATCATGTCATGGAGAAAAGAAGGTGAAAGTCGAATGGGTTCGTGTGGATAACTAATAAGTTGCGAAGGTGGCGAAGTGATCAGAAAATGGAGGTGATGAGTGTGTTTTGAGTAAAAAACCTGAGAAAAGGAGGAGAAAGAATAAGAACCTTACCTGGAGAAGGAGGAGGAGCTTGAAAAATGAATCTCTAGTGGAGAAGCCAGGGAGTGAGGTTTGGAAGACCTCAGATCGTCACTCTACACGTCGACCATACGCAGAGCTCAAGCAACTCCAAGGTGATGCTGAAACAAAGGTGGTTTCACCTTGGATCACGCTGACGACAAGATCTCTATCGTCACTCACTTTCCTTATCTCTCTCTTCTTGTACGAAGGTGCAGGTAGAAGCTCGAAGGTGTCACACACATGGGCGGATAGCCACTAAAATGGCTGAGATAGAGTATTTAAAAAAATGGAGCAGTTCCACGAGGTTTTCGTCAAGGCTTATCTGCTCATCAATCGTTGACGGTTGGATAAAGAAGGTGGCTATGGCTTGGGCGTAGACTTAGGGTGGTCATGGGCATGACTGGGAGTTGGAAAGGAGAACGGACGTGGGAAGACGTCGGGAAAATGGGTTAAAACATGAGCAGTTGGTGAGTTTGAACATCGTTGGAGAGGGCAGTTGGGGGAGGAAGATGAAATCCCCACCATTGGATGAGATGGATCGTAGGGTGGAGAGATAGAGGCGGGAGCGATCGGCTCTGATGCAATCTGATCAAGTGATAAGATGGTCAGGGAATGGGCGCTGATGGGGTGAGTTCAGTCGTCTGATATGAATGATCAAACGGTTGAGAATGAAGGGGGCTAAGAAAAAAGGATCGGGTGAGGTATCCAAGCCTGATTGGGCCACGTGACACAATCATAAAAATCCCAAGAGCAAAAAATAATGTAAAATAAAAGACATTACAAGCTTCAAATAAAAAAAGTTCAACATGAAAGTTGTAGATCTTTTCAAGATCTACAATTTTCATGTAGAACCCAAAGTCAAATTACATCTTATATACATAGATATATTTTCGTAAATATTTTAAATAATTAAAAATACATATTTTATTTGTTTTGAGATTTTTTGTATTTTTTATTTATAAATAAAATCAAAATAAATATACAACATTAATCTAATTTTTATGGGATTTTTAATATTAAAGAAACACACAAAATAAGGGAACAATAATAGGATTATTTATGCAAAATTAATTAGAGTTAGTTATATTCTTGTTAATGTGAGTTGATTGTCAATGAATCTTAGTGAATTATTTAAGTAAAAGGGATAATAAATGAATAATATGATGATAAATTATGGATTTATCAATAATCAAGTCTCGCTTTAGGGAGAGTCCACTCTTGTGGAGTATTACAGGCTTCTTAACAGTCTATATGAGGAGCTTGCCATCTTTCAGCATTCTTGTTATACTAAACATGTGACAAAGAGGTTTGAATGACATGTTTATTGATTTATTGTTGTGTTACGTCCGTGTTATTAACCGGTGAAGGAATAGTTTCTCACGTCACATACCTTGTTGTCCATTAAGGTCTTTTTCGTCCATCTTGAGGAGCTCGATACCTCTGCGGGTCATACCTACTTTTTGCATCATGCAAAGAACTCGATTTACCTTACCTCCTATGGAAAAGGGGGTCGACACAGCTTTCATGGTGGACAGGGCCGCGAATTTAGTTGTGGTCATAATCGCGTCTTAGGCCATATTACTGACTTAGGCCGTGGTCGTGGTCTTGGCTCTGGTTATCCCCAGTGCATTCACTACAAGCGATGGAATCATCTATCATAAGCATTGTTGGATGAAGTTTGGCAATCCTCCTGGTTATCTTCGAGCCAATACTACTTCTGCATCTAACTATGATGCAACTGAGCTAGAGACTTCCTATGATCAGGATTCCAATGGAAAGACAGTCCAACTCACTACTACTAATTACTCCTGCTTGATGCAACTACTTCAGAAACTCCAATACCACTGCTAGTGAGACTATTACATCACACATGGCTATTACTTCAGGTACCAGAGACAACTTCACCACTGCCTCAATACCTACTTGGATTATTGACTCCAGTGCATTTACATATCTGACGGGAGAAGGTAACCGGCTAACCTCCTCCCAATCCTCTTCCACTGTGAAATCATTAGGGTTTCCAACAAGCTCATTCCCTTGTTACCACTGTTGGGACCATGGAGTTCTCCAAACTCCGACTCACTGGAGTTCATTGTGCTCCTGATTTTCCTTTGAACTTATTGTATGCACATAAACTTTGTGTTGAGCTAAATCATCGTGTGATTTTATACGAGCTCTACTATTATTTTCAAGACATCTGAACGATGCAGATTTTTGGTGGGGAACATGAGAAAAATGACATCTACTATCTTGACATCCCTTCAGATTCCACTTTTGTTGGCATTGCTTCCATTTCCATTGATTTAATCCTCTAACATTTATGACTTGGGCACCCTTCTGCCAAAACCATATATATGATGCCCCGAACTTTCTTCACTGAAACCGTCGAGTGCAAGGCATGTCAGTTTGGTAAACATCATCAGACCTTTTTTCTTCTAGGGCTTAGCCACGCTAGACTTTACCTTTTGCTTGGGTACATTGTAATGTTCAGGGACCTTGTTCGGCCTGCACTTTGGGTGGCATGGATATTTTGGGGTCTTTGTAGACGATTATAACATATCTTCTTAGGTGTATCTAATAAAGGAACAATTGAAGATTAATAAATTTGTTAAGTCCTTTCAGTTTATTATAACATCTTTCTCTGATTGTTCAAACTATACAGAGTAGTAATGCCCTTCAAGGGACACTTCATTAGACTTCACATACTTATACCTACCAGCAAAACAGGGAAGCATAACGAAAACTTTGACACCGCCTTGATATTGCATGATCATTGTCACTATCACTCATCTCATAAATAGAGTCGCATCGTCTGTTCTGAAGGGTATCACTTCTTTCTCTGTGTTATATCATGATGTGACACCTTTTCCAATACCATTGAGAATTTTTGGTTGCACTGCTTTTGTTCATACTTGTGTAAGGATACAGTCTGGGAAGACTAACTATTTTAACATCAACATTAGTCTACATCAAGGTTCAGCTTTGAGTCCATCCTTTTTACTTTGATTATGGACGAGTTGACAAGTTACAATCGAGATGAGATACCTTGGTGTTATTCCTTGATGATATTGTGTTGATTGATGAGACTAGAGATGGAGTAAATGAGAAGCGTGAGGTTTGGAGACATGCATTGGAGACTAAAGGATTTCGTATAAGTAGGGCTAAGACTGGATATATTGAGTACACTTTTGATGGAAGCAATAATGAAGGAATCGAGGTGAAGATTGGTGACGATAACATTCAGAAGATATTCTTTTAGATACTTGGGATCTATTTTGCAACATGATGGGGAAATTGATGGAGATGTTACCAGTGGAATAAATGCAAGTTGGCTAAAGTGGAGGGGAGCCTCTACTGTTCTCTGTGATAAGAAAATTCCTTTGAAAATCAAAGGAAAGTTTTATACGAAGCAGCTATGAGACATGATATACTCTATAAATCTGAATGTTGGCATGTGAACCATAGACATGTGCAGAGAATGACAATAAAAGAAATGAAAATGCTAAGGTGGATGTGTGGACACATATGAAACGATCGGATTCGAAATGATGCAATTAGAAGGAAATTTGGTGTAGCCCTGATCGAGGATAATATGCAAGAAAACCGCTTAAGGTGGTTTGATCATTTGCAAAGAAGGTCAGCTGATGCACCGGTGAGGAGTTGCAAGTTTTGGAATGTTGAACCCGTAAGAGAGGGCAAGGAAGGCCTGATAAGTATTGGAATGAAATTATACGAAGGTATCTTAATTTTTTTGATCTAAGCCCGAGAATGACCCAAAATAGATCTGAATGGAGGCAAAGAATCCATGTAGTTGACCTTACTTAATGTGTGAAAATGTGTTGTTTTTGTACTGCTTTTGTTCATAAACAACAATAATTGTAACGGAATATTTTAGAAGACTTATCGTGGGATTGTAACGGAAGTGCAAATGAGACGTGGAAGGTGGTAGCATCTTATATCCGAAGGGTAGCCAAAGAGATGCTAGGTGAGTCTAAGGGAGGAGTTCCATGCCAAAAGGAGGCTTAGTGGAGGGAATGTGTGCAAGAGATGCCTAACATTAAAAGAGCTTGCCTTAAAGCTATGTATAAGGGTAAAATAGAGGAAATTGTCACACTACAAAATAGTGAAGGGAACAACGAAGGCTATAAGTGAAGCTAAGTCGAAAGCTTATCAAGCTTTGTACAAAAAGCTTGACTCGAAAGAGGACCAGAAGGATATATTCATATTAACCAAAGCAAGAGAAAGAAAGACCAAAGATCTTTCTCAAGTGAGATGCATCAAGGATGAGGAATGACATGTGCTTATTACTCAAAAGGATATAGAGACTAGATGGAAGCATTATTTCCATAAGTTTTTCATTGGAGAAGGGAATAAAGAGATTACTTTGGGAGATCTCGCTGGTAGTGAATGTTACCTGAATCGTGCAAGCTATAGATGGATACAAAGGAAGGAAGTAGATGAGGCTTTAAAGGTTATGAAACGTGGGAAAGGGGTATGACATGAAGACATTCTTATAGAAGTTTGGAGAGTTCAAAAACATTCAGGATGAGATACCTTGGTGTATGTTATTCGTTGATGATATTGTGTTGATTGATGAGTCTAGAAATGGAGTAAATGAGAAGCTTGAGGTCTGGAGACATGCATTGGAGACTAGGGCTAAAACTGAATATATGGAGCGTACTTTTGATGGAAGCAATGGTGAAGGAATCGAGGTGAAGATTGGTGATTGTCATTCAGGAGAGAGATTCTTTAAGATACTTGGGATCTATTTTGCAACATGATGGGGAAATTGATGGATATGTTACTAATAGAATAAATGTAGATTGGTTAAAGTGGAGAGGAGTATCTACTATTCTCTGTAATAAGAAAATTCATTTGAAAATCAAAGGAAAGTTTTACAAAGTAGCTATGCGACATGTTATGCTCTATGGATTTAAATGTTATCCTATGAACCATGGACATGTGCAGAGAATGTCAGTAGCAGAAATGAAAATGCTAAGGCAAATGTGTGGATATACACACACATACACGTAAAGATAGGATTCGAAATGATGCAAACAAAAGGAAAGATGGTGTAGCTCTGATCGGGGATAAGATACGAGAAAACCACTTAAGGTGGTTTAGCCATTTGTTTTTTTGAATGAAAAGAGGGTGAGATCCCGAGGAGGGACTCACCGCGGATGTATTATAAATATAAGAAGAGGATTACATCAGCTGAAAGACCAAAATACAATGCGTCACAATGAGCAACACCATTTAGGTTTGGTCATTGTAAAGGAGGTCGGTTGAAGCACCACTTAGGAGATGTAAGTTTTGGGATGTTGAGTCGGCTAAGAAAAGGCGAGGAAGGCTCAAGAAGTGTTGGAATGAGACTATACGAAGGGATCATAGTTTTTTAAATCTAAGTCCGAGATTGACCCAAGATAGATCTGAATGGAGGCAAAAAATCCATGTAGCTGACCCTACTTAATATGGAAAAAGGCTTTGTTGTTGTTGTTGTCTTTATGTTATTTGGCGAAGCAAGAAAATACCTGAAGAATGGATGAGAAGCATTGCGATGCCTCTTTATAAGAAAAAAGGAGATATTCAAAATTGTTCGAATTACAGAGACATCAAAGTGATGAGCCATACTATGAAAATTTGAAAACGTGTGATCGAAAGAAGGTTTAGGCAAGTTTTCAAAGTAACTAAAAACCGATTCATATTCATGCCAGGTCACTCAGTTATTGAAGCTATCCACTTATTGAGAATAATGGAGATTTATTGAGCTAAAAAGAAGAACATCCATATGATTTTTTATTTAGAGAAGGCTTTTGATTCAGTTCCACGAGAGATATTGCGGAGAGTTTTAGAGAAGAGACAAACACTTGTCTTGTACATTAACCTGATAAATGATATGTATGACAGGGCTTCATCTTGTGTAAGGATCTAGTTTGGAAAGATCGACTATTTTAACATTAGCATCGGTCTGCATAAAGGTTCAACTTTGAGTATATTCATTCTTACTTTGATTATGAATGACTTGATTAGTTACTCTCAGGATGAGATACCTTGATCTATGTTGTTTGTTGATGATATTGTGTTGATAGATGAGATAAGAGATGGAGTAAATGAGAAGTTGGAGGTTTGTAGACATATCTTAAAGGCTAAAGAATATCATATAAGTAGGGTTAATATTGAATATATGGAGTGCACATTTGATGGAAACAACGGTGAAGGACTCGAAGTGAAGATTGGAGATGATATCATTCAGAAGAAATATTCTTTTAGATATTTGGCATCTATTTTACAACTAGATGGAGAAATTGATTGAGATGTTACTCATAGAATAAATGTAGGTTGGCTAAAGTGGAGAGGAACTTCCATTGTTTTTTGTGATAAGAAAATCCTTCTGAAAGTCAAATGAAAGTATTACAAAGCAGCTGTGAGATATGTCATACTCTATGGTCAGAATGTTATCTTGTGAACCATATACATGTGTAGAGAATGACGATGGCAGAAATAAAAATGCTAAGGTAGATGTGTGATCTACATGAAAAGATCGGATTCGAAATGATGTGATCAGAAGGAAAGTTGGTGTAACTCCAATAAAGGATAAGATGAGAGAAAGCAGCTTAAGATGGTTTGGCTATTTGTAAAGGAGGGCGGTTGAGCATCAGTTAGAAAATGCGAGATTTGGGATGTTAAGTTGGTAAAGATAGGGCGAGGAAGGGCTAAGAAGTGTTGAAATGAAACAATCTGAAAGGATCTTAGTTATTTAAATTTAAGCTAATGACCTAAAATAGATCTGAATGAAGGCAAAAAAATCCATGTAGCCGACCCTACTTAATTGTGGGTAAAGGTTTTGTTTTTTTTGAAAGTCAGAAACAGGGGGAGACACTCGATGGTATTAACCCCATATTTTATCTATTAAAAGAAAACAAAAGAAACATATACACAAGTGACAAGAATAAAATTACAGTTCCCATTCCTCCACTAGTCTCGCTGCATGACTCCCCACATTTTCTTTGTAGAATCGTTGCCACGAGAAGAGTACAACATTCCTCCTCAGCCAAACGGCCCACAGAACGGTGATTGGATAGATTAGCTCCCTCCGCACCCTGCTCTTATTAGCAACCATCGAACCACAGAAAGACGCCAGATCCATAGTGCATAACCAAGGTAATCTACCCCCCCCCATATCTGGATTACCTTGGGCGTTTAACGAATAGATGTTCCACGGTCTCAATCGCCTCCTCGCAAAGAAGGCACTTATCAGAATTGGTACCCAGAAGTGTAGCATACATGTCCCTTGTCATCAGCCTTTGTCTACGTAGCAGCCACAAGAAGAAACCAATTCGCTCGGGCAGCCTGAGAGCCCAGAAGAACGAGCAATCGCGAATCACAACCTCCGAACGAGATGGCGGAGGTCTGCAAATTACCCCAAAAGCCTTCTTAATCGAGAATGGACCCGCACGCCAACCCCAATGGTCCCTCCCCTCCGTTGGACGCCCCACATCCTTGATAGAATCCAGTAACGCAAGGAACTCCTCGAGTCTCTGATCGAAGAAACTAGATGAAAAAGCCGGAAACCAACTTCCATCTGACCAGCAAGACGCCACCATCAAATTTTTATCATCCGCAAGAGCAAACAGGCGCGGGAAACGTACACAAAGGGGATCCCCCCCCCCCGTCCAGTCATCGGACCAAAAAGCGAAGGAGTCACCACTGCCAAGGATCGGTCTAAACAGAGCGATATGCTTGGAAAAAACATCCACCACCCCCTCCAGAATGGAGTGGGAGAGTCCATGCGAGCACCCGGCCTCGGTGGTGCCCCCCCAACATCATAGATCTTGCGCAGCACGGAAGAACAAAAATCCTCCCCAGGGCCCCAAATTCTGCTTGCCCACTTAAGAAGCAAGGCATCGTTCATTTGATCCAAACGCTTGACCCCAGCCCCCCTTCATTCTTGGGGAGCGTAATTTCTTCCCATCCAACAAGGTGTATGCCCCTTGATTCCTCTCCATGCTTCCCCCACAAGAACCGACGCATAAGCTTCTCAATCCGATCACGAATTCCCTTCGGCAAGCGGCGGTTGGAAAGGAAATAACAGGGATGGAGGACAGGACCGTCTTTAGAAGGACCAAACGCCCCCCTCGATAGAACGGCCGACTTCCAACCCGCCAGCCTCGCCTCCACCTTCTCCACGACTCTGAGCCAATCCCGCACCCTCGTTCTTCCCACTGTCAATGGCATCCCAAGATAGTCTATCGGCAATGAGCTACGGTCCGACCCTAATGCCCGCGCACAAGCATCAACCTCATCCACAGAAAGGCCGAGAGGGATGACCTTCGACTTAACAGGATTCTTGAACAAACTGGAGAGTTCACTGAAGATATCCAAGGCTATGGCCATGCCATCGGCCTCCGCTGCTCCCCCGGTAAAGGTTTTGTTGTTGTGTTGTTTTTGTTCATAACTTCCAGACTGCAAATAGATTGTTGCCTCATGCCATCAAGTGTGATTTCCTTGGGTATTCTCGCACTCAGAAGGGGTATAGATGCTACGATCCGACTGGTCGTCATTACTATTGTTGGAGTATGTTGAGTATGCGTCATTTATATGGTAGATGGGTATATGGATCCCTCCAGGATCCATTTACCATATCCAATTATTTAGTCTCACATCAACTTCAGTAGGATGTGGAGACACAGTGAGGGTTATATAAGAAGTCCCTCACCCTCTTGTAACAGTGAGAAAGTCAATAGACACATATGACCCTTTGAGGCTTTCCCTCGTGATTTCACCCCGCTCCTTAGGGAGCAGGGTTCCACGTTAAAATCTCGGTGTTCCTTTCCTGTTTTATCATTTATCTCTGTAGAGATATTTCTATATTCCTATAGACCTCCTCTATTATTTTATTTATTTATGCCTATCTTATGTAATTTAGCCATATGTCTAGGGTTCCCAGGAATAAACATCTCTCTTACTTTTCCCAAAATGGTATTAGAGTGGCGGTCCTAGACCGGAGCTCTCGTACCCAAAACCCTAACCCTACCCTTTGCCCCCTATCTCTGTGTGTCGCTGCCTACCTCCGTAGGCAGCCATCCCGCGTGTAGCAGCCCCGCGTACCGCCCGCGCCGCCCCTGTACCTCTCTACGCGCTGCCCTACGTGTTGTCCCGCGTGCACAACAACTCCTCGAGCGCGCAGCCCTGCGCCTCCGCGCACAATGCCTTCGCGCGCGGCTCGTCTTCTAGCCATCCGTCTTTCCGTCGATGTCAGTTCCTCCGTTTATTTGATGGATTTGGGTGCATAAGTCAACATATGCATTCAAATCCACGTATGTTAGTGTAGACATTCACACTTTGGTCTACAAAACCTTAGTCTTCTACACCCGGCAATATGCCTGAGAATAAGGTCGATGTACCTGCTACAAGCACTTTCAGAGGTCCAGCGCCTATTGTCAAAATGGACGAGACGAACTATGAGCTCTGGACTATGCGGTTCATGAGCTTTATGAAGTCGAATGGTAAGAAGCACATTATTACCGAGGAGCCGGTGGAGAAAAATGGGGTAAACACCTCGTGGGAGGCGGACGACACATATGCTAAAGTTTGGCTTTCTCGTACATTGACGATTGAGATCGCCAATGATGTGTTACATCAACCTACTGCTAAGGTGATGTGGGATATTCTTGCAGCAACATATTCTCAAGCGAGGAATGAGACGAAAATCCTTCAACTACAGCATGACATCTTCACTATTAAGCAGAACAGACGCCTCCTTCATTCGTTGTATACATCCATGTGTGAGATGTTTGAGAAGCTCCACAGCGTCATGCCTCTAACGGTGACTCCAGAGCAGCAGAAGACATATAGGAATGCTACCATGGTTGGTGTATTCCTAGCATCCCTTGACCCCGAATATGATGTTGCTCTCATATTCTAGCGGATACCACTATTCCTCCCATGGAGGAAGCGTTCCGCAGGCTCAGCAGGATTACTATTCCATCCACAGCTACTAGCCCGACTTCTTCGGCTATGGCAGCCTCTCGAAGAAGAGGAGGCTCTTCTTCGTTCCGTGGACGCAGACCTCGTGGTAGAGGAGGTCGCATTCGTCAGCCATACACATACTACCACCGTCTAGGACATACCGAGGATACATGCTATTCCAAGCATGGCTTTCCGGCTTCAGCCCGTGTCGCAGAGCAGGTTGAGTCTCCAGCTGCTCCTACTTCTGATCAGAGGTTTGATGACTCCGTAGCTAGACTGCGGTATATCATGCCTCCAGCTTCTTCATCATCTCCTGGAGGTCATTCAAACATAGCAGCCTCCGCATCTGTGGGTATGTCGGATACGACTAGTGCATCAGGTAGTACTTTTGCTTTTACATCCTATCATGGATCTGAGATTACTGACTGGATTATGGATTATGGGCCAACACACCATTTATGTGGGAATAGAGATAAACTTTACTACATATAGACAGGTCTCACCAGGGAGAATTGTTGTGATTGCAGATGGGATACATTCCCCGATCACTGGACAGGGGGAGATTTATTTGACGCCTTCAATGCGTCTGCAGAATGTATTATATGCTCATGACTTCTCTATGAATTAGTTATCCATTAGTCGGATTACAAAGGATTTACACTGTAGAGCTATTTTTGACCCAACGTCTCTTGTTTTTCAGGACATTCTTACGAGAATAGTAATTGGGTGTGGCCGTGAGGAGGGTGGTCTTTATCGTCTGATCAGATCTCCCTATGATGGTGTATCCTCTTATGCAACGGGACCAGTTTCTCCTTATACCTGGCACCTACGGTTTGCTCACCTCCCTCTCCAGAAGATGTGTCATATGTTACCGCATATTTCACCAGGGTCTTCTTTCCAGTGTGAGGCATGTCAGTTGGGAAAGCATCAACGCACTGCTTTTCCTAGTTGTCAGAGTCGAAGCAGTAGCTACCTTTTTGAGTTATTTCATATTGACATTTGGGGTCCAAGTCGTGTTCCTGATCACCAGGGACACCGTTTTTATGTTGTTGTTGTGGATGATTTTTCACGTTTGTCATGGGTGTTTTTTTTGAAAAATAAATATAAAGCAGAGGATGTGATCAAAACTTTTATCAATGAAGTGCAGAATGTTTTCTCTACCTTTGTGAAATTTGTGCGGACTGATAATGTTTCGGAATTCTGTACTCGTGCTTTATCCCATTTTCTTTCATCCTATGGAATTATTCATCAAACATCTTGTGTTTACACTTCTCAACAGAATGACGTTGCAAAAAGAGCATCGTCATTTACTTGATGTCACTCGGATCCTCCTCATTCAGAGTCGTGCTCCACATTCGTTTTGGGGTGATGCAGTTCTTACAGCATGCTACTTGGTAAATCGTATGTCATAGTCTGTCTTGGGTGAGAAAATTCCTTTCTCTATAGCTTTCCCTGAGAAGGAGTTGTTCTCACTTACTCTTCGTGTGTTTGGCTCTATTATTTTGTTCAACAGGTGATTCCAGGTCTTGACAAGCTCTCTCCTAGAGCTGCCAGATCTGTGTTTGTTGGGTACTCAAGGACCCATAAGGGATATCAATGTTATGATCCATTGCGCAGGAAATACTATATCAGTATTGATGTCATATTTTTTGAATCTGTGATGTATTTCTCTCCTACAGGTGACATGTTGGCTTCATCAGACTCAGATGATGAGGTTTGCATGCCACCTCCTCCTACGTGTCAGTCACCTCTTCCTCCAGTGTTCATGGTTCCACCACCACTTCCTCCACCTCCTCCTACTATCCAGTCGCATGTGCCCATTATTCCATCATTACCTAAATTCTATATTCGTCGAATTGCTTCTGCTCATGGTCATCGCCCGCCATCTAGTGTGCCCCATGTTTGTTTTCATAACATGGTTTCTGACGATGGGTCTAAAGATATATCTATGCAGGAATCAATGCAGGAGAATAGCCCATAAATGGAGGAGGTTCCCAATGACCTGGATATATCCATTGCAGTTCGTAAGTAGAAGCGGTCTTTTGCCTCCTACACTCTTGTTTCTCAGGTTTCCTTTCATCGCCTGATACAGGAATTTCAGATATTTGTAGTGGCTTTATCTGTTGTGGACATTCTACGGAATTATCAAGAGGCCTTGGAGGATAGTCGTTGGCGCTTGGCCATGGAGGAAGAAATGGATGCATTGCAATCACGTGGTACCTGGAGTTTGGTATCTGCTCCTCATGGGGTATCTGTTGTCAGTTGCAAATGGGTGTTTACTGTTAAACATCATGCAGATGGGAGCCTTGATCACTACAAGGCAAGATTAATGGCACAGAGATTTACTCAGACCTACGGCATGGACTACTTGGACACGTTTTCTCTAGTGGCTCGTCACTCTACTCTCCGTACTCTCCATGTCCTACTTTCAGTTGCAGTGGTACGTTGGCCTTTGTTTCAGTTGGATGTTAGAAATATTTTTTTGTATGGAGATCTACAGAAGGAAGCTTACATGCAGCAACCTCTGGGGTTTGTTGCTGAGGGGGAGTGTCACCAGGTGTGTAGGCTCCATAAGGCAATATATGGCCTTAAGCAAAGTCCAAGGGCATGGTTTCAGAAGTTTTCGGATATGATTGAAAGGCAAGGGATCAAGAGGTCAAATGCAGATCATTCACTTTTTGTGCAGAGAACATCTAGAGGTATTGTTGTCATTATGGTCTATGCGGATGATATACTTGTTACAGGAGATGATGTGCAGCGAGTCAAGATGGCAAAAGAATTTCTGGGTCGTCAGGTTGTTACCAAAGACCTTGGTACCTTGAGGTATTTCTTAGGGTTGGAATTTGCTAGAATGCACAGGATCTTGTGATGACCCAAAGGAAATAAGTTACATACATGCTTGTTGAGATATGCATAATTGGGTGTCGACCATCTACTACTCCTATGGACCCTAGCATGAAGTTATATGATGATGATACATATGAGGTCGACAGAAGGAGATATAGAGAGATGGTGGGAAAGTTATTCTATATTACTATTACTAGACCCGATATCTCCTTTGTAGTGAGTTGGGTGAGTCAGTTCATGGAGCAGCCCCGACAGGTTCACATGGATGCTATATACATGATTTTGATATATTTAAAATCTTCTTTAGGTGCAGGATTACTATTCAGAAAAGGAGTAACTCTTTATGTGTCTGCATGTGTTGATACATGCTATGCAGGATGTCCTAAGGATATGAAGTCTACTTCAGGCTTTGCTCTGTTTGTTGGCAGTTCTTTTATTTCTTGGAAAAGCAAGAAACAAACGGTGGTGGCTAGATCGGGTGTTGAATCTGAGTATAGGGCTATGGCCTAAGCAAGCACAGAAATGATGTGGGTTCGAGCAGTGTTAGCATATTTGCATATAAATATACCATTACCCATGCAACTACAATGTGATAATCATGAAGCTATATTTATTGCAAATAATCATGCATTCCATGAAAGAACTAAGCATATTGAGGTAGACTGTCATTATACTAGAGATATGATTCAGAAGGATTTGATTTCTGCCTCTCATGTCAGTTTAAGAGAGCAAACAACTGATATCTTTACCAAGGCATTACTCAAGGGGTCATTTCAGAAGTGTTCGTCCAAGCTGAGCATGATCGATATCTATGCTCCATCTTCAGGGGGAGTGTAGAGATATTTCTATGTTCCTATGTATCTCCTCTATTATTTTATTTCTTTATGTCTAGCTTATGTAATTTACCCATAGGTCTCTCCTCTATATAAGAGAGCCTAGGGTTCCCAGGAATAAGCATCTCTCTTATTTTTTCAACAATCTCTGATTACACTTCTGCATTCATAGTTTCTAACATGGTATCAGGGCGGCTATATAAGAAGCCCGTAACCCTCTTGTAACAGTAAGAAAGATCAATAGACACATCAACCCCTCGCCCTCTTGTATCAGAGTGGCCCATCTTTCAGGTAGATGTCAAGAATGTGTTCCAGCATGACGACCTCGTGGAGGAGGTCTGCATGATGCAGCCACCAGGCTACTCAGTCGAGTGGGAGCTTGCATGCCGACTTCATAATGTCATTTATGGCCTAAAACAGAGTCCACGAGCTTGGTCTGGCAGGCTTACTACTAAGATCAACTCTTTTGTCTTCCACATGACGGCATCTGATTATCGATTTTTGTCAGGCGATGGTCCACTAGCATTGTTATACTAGTTGTCTATGTTGATGATATGGTAGTTACTGGTGACAATAAAGCATACATTTTAGAGACCAAGGCCTTCCTCCAGAAGGTGTTTGTCACCAATTACCTTGGTCAATTCTGACACTTTTTTTGACATTGAGGTGGTACGCACTGCAGAGGGCTTACACATATCACAATGGAATTATTACTCAGATATTCTTACATAGGGTGGCCTACTTGGACGCAAACCATCTGACATCCCAGAAGAACTGCAAAAACATCCATTGATCCTGAGTTTGAGGATATTACATGATATAGAAGCCAAGTGGAAAAACCTCTCTACCTCAGTATCACTAGGCCAGATATAATGTATGGTGTGAGCAGAGCTAACCAATACATGGAGAGACCTCTCTATAGTAATTGATAGGATGTTCTTCTGATGCTTCGATATTTTAAGGAATCTTCAGGGCATGGCCTCTTCTACAGGGTCAATGGCCGCATTGATGTCACCGCTTACGCAAATGTGGATTACGCAAGTTCACCCAAGGATCGACGATCCACTACACTATATGCTATGCTATGTTTGTTGGTGGAAACCTTGTTACGCGACAGAGGAAGAAGTAGACAGTGATTTCTTAGATCGAATGCAGAGGTTGAATACAAGATGATTGCCCAAGCCACTTGTGAGATTACATGGTTTGTCTTCTTTCTACATGAGCTTGGACTTCCTGCTACTACTCATGTACTTTTATATTGTGACAACATGTCTACTACATGCATTGCCACCAATCCTGTAATCCATGAGCGGACTAAGCACATTTAAGTTGATTGTCACTTTATTCGAGATGCGGTATAAAGAGGGAAGATCACTACTCCTCATATCTCCACAAATATATTCACGAAGGTGCTACCAAAGAAACGCCTCTTGTGGATGATTTCAAAGTTGGACATGATCGATAGATATACTCCAACTTGAGGGGGGTATTGGTGTTATCTTGTTAATGGTTTATTTCTCGTTATATTTATTGAGTCCTAAAATCCTTTCGAGGTTTACGTAATTTTTTTCTTTTAAACTATCTAGTGTTTCACAGTATATAAGAAATCCTAGACCCGTTGAATAAGACAAGCATTTTCATCCTCAACTTTTTCTCTAAACCGTGGATTATTTGTAGTTGATTGTGTGTTTGGATCTTGATTTACAAGTATAATAATGAAAATTGGTTCGATTTCATGGGTCTAGTAGTCGTGTATTTTTATTCATCCTTGTATTGCTTGATGTAGGGTAGTGAATAACGACGGAAAGTGGACTAAAGAACGGGTGAACATAAAAGGGAAAAGGGAAGAGAAAAGAAAGTTAGCGAGGCGAATCGAAATGTCCCAATTATTTGATTTTTTAAGGTTGTTTTTTTCTGAAATTATACAGTAAGTTGAAGTTAATAAACAAATGCTCATCTCTCGACAAACTTATATAATGGTCTCGTTGGGATCAAGGCCTTAAATGTCGGTTTCGGTCACCATTTCGGTATCGACCAAAACAGAATTTCGATGGAATTTCGGTGGAATTTCGACCGAAATTTCGGCCATTTCCGTCATTTTTTGTACTAGGACCCCCACATTTCGGTCATTTCGATCATTTCGGTCGAATTTCGGTTTCGACTGGATATCGATATTCGACAGAAATTCGATCGAATTTCGCTGAAATTTGAGGCCATGGTTGGGATCAACGGTCGTTGCGGAAAAAAAAAGCTAGCCCGATGGTAGAAAGGTAATGTAAGATGGATAGGATAGCAAAAGACCTATGATATAGATAGGATCTATACATATCCGCATATAGGCCACGAAGCCACGAAGCCATCAAACCCACCATCCCTTGTCTGCAAAAAATGCCACGAAGCCATCAAACCCACCACCCCTTGCAAGAGAAGGAATCTCCACTCCATGCCAAGATATGTCCGCCCGACCACCCCCATTGCAACCACCACAAAGAAAACATCAAGATGCCTCCCATCAACTATTGCCACACTTGATCATCACATCCTTCCAACATCATCCCCAACAAGCACACACATATAACCTCCCAAATCCCCAAGATACCTACCGACCATCACCCTTCTCCACTACTCCCTCATCATTTGTGTTTAATACATCACATGTTGTCCTGACCATCATTCTCCTTTCAAGACAAAATTCAGAGTAATGGAATGTAATGCACAGAATTTCAAGGGTCAAGATATCCATAGAAGCAACAGTGTGAGATGGAATATAACTTCAATAAGACAATGTTTCCAACAGGTAGATGTGTGCATATAGTAAAACTACTTGATAAAGTAAAAGGGAATGCCATTAGCTCCTCTTACCCCATCAGTAGCCAATACGATGAACTTGTCGCTTTCTCTGAGGTGTCTATAAGAGATCTCAGGGACAGAAATCAATCCAAATTTCTTTAGACAGAGATCACCAAAGGCCCTAGCCATGGCCAAGCCAGGGGAATCAGTGTTTGGCAGCCAGACACGAGCAACTTCTGGTTCTTCTTTGAGAGCAAAAACGCGTCCTTTGCATTGCTTGATTCTTTCTTCTTCTCCTACAAAAGCAATCTAAAGAATTAAGTTCCATATTAATATCTTTATTTTCATCCACAACTGATAAAATCAAGTGCTGGAATGAAAAAGGAAAAGTCACTATCTATTTGAAATAAAATCATGAGAAGAAATGTGGAAATAAAAATACATAGGACAGGAGACAACATCAAATAAATGTATTCACAATTTTTTCATGACGGGTAGTGTATATTGGTATAATTCTTTTTTACAAGCCTTCATGCTCAAAACAATACCTACAGCAGAAAATATTGGCTAACCACCAGCTACGTACTTACAAGACTAAAGGTAGGATAAGGAAAGATGTAACTGGTATTTCTCTAGTGGTTTTACTGATCCAGCTTTTAACTTTTAAGGATGTAACACGGTATAGAAGCCTAGTGGGAAAATTGCTCTATCTCACTGTTACTAGGCCATATATATCATATGTTGTGAGCAAGGTCTTAAATTTCGATTTCGGTCACCATTTTGGAGAGTGACCGAAATGAAATTTCACCGAAATTCGACAGAAATTTCGGTCAGTTTTTGTACTAGAGCCCTCAAATTTCAGCCAATATAGGCCATTTCGGTCGAATTTCGGTCACCCACCGAAACCGATATTCAATCGAAATTCGGCCGAATTTCGCCGAAATTTGATCCCATGGTTGTGAGCAGAGCCAACCAGCATATGAAGAAGTCTCTTTACAGACGCCAGTCCTTTTGATCCTTCGACATTTGAAGGAATCTACCGGATGTGGACACTTCTATGGGGTGAATGTGCACACTAATATCTCCGCCTATATAGATTCTAGCTATGCTAGATCTCCTGGTGATCGCCAATCTACTACAAGATACACAATGTTTGCTCGGGACAACCTTGTCACTTGGCAAAGAAAGAAGCAGACAGTGGTCTCCAGTTCCAGTGCGGAAGCACAATATAGGACAATGGCTTAAGCCACCTGTGAGATCACGTGGCTTGTCTCTCTTCTAACAGAACTTGGCATGTAAGTCATTACTCTTGTACCCTTATACTGCGATAACAAGTCTGCCACATACATCGCCACCAATCTAGTTTTCCATGAACGGACAAAACACATTGAAATTGAAGTGATTGCCATTTCATTCGTGATGCAGTACGAGGAGGACGAATCAGCACTTCACACATCTCCTCGGAACTTCAGCTTACAGACATCTTCACAAAGGCCCTTTCAAAGAAGCGTCTCATTTACTTAGTATCCAAGTTGGACATGATCGACAGATATGCTCCAACTTGAGAGGGAGCGTTAGAGTTATTATACTTGTGTTTTATGCTCCGAAATCCTTAGGGGTACTTATGTATTTTTCCTCTCATACTCTCTACAATTTTCTTTCTATATAAGAGACCATTGACCCGGGGAATAAACAACGATTCATTTCTTTTCTCCATAAAACCTTTAATGACTTTTGTGAGATTCAATTGCCCTTTATTGAATGGTTGAAAACCATTGATAATATCATTGTATATGTTGGGATGGAAATTATTCATTTGATAAAAGAGATCCCAGGGCTCTCTTATATAAGAGAAGAGTCACGGGTTAGTTACATAAGTGATACCCAAAGAAAATATAAACTATAAACACAATACTGTGAGATATAAACTTCTCAACACTCCTCCTCAAGCTGGAGTATAAATATCAATCATGCTCAGCTTGGAACAACATCTCTGAAATGGCCCTCTAGCCAAAGCCTTCGTGAAGATATCTGCCGTCTGATCTCATGTGGAAACATGAGAAGTGGATATAAGTCCTTTTCTGAATCATGTCTCTGGTGTAATGACAGTCCACCTCGATATGCTTTGTCCTCTCATGAAACACAGGGTTATTGGCAATAAACAAAGCTGCTTGATTATCACATAAAAGCTTCATAGGAAGAGAAACCTCAATAGTAAGGTCGGTTAATACTGATCTAACCCACATCATCTCTGTACATCCTTGTGCCATAGCCCTGTATTCAGATTCAACACTAGATCTGACCACCACTATCTGCTTCTTGCTTTTCCATGAAACAAGCGTGTCGCCTACAAAGATAGCAAAATCAGAAGTAGCCTTTCTATCCCTGAAACAACCAGCATAATCTGCATCTGCACATCCTGTCACCTCAAGTGATGTACCCCTACTGAATATAAGGCCCGAGCTAGGTGAAATCTTCAAATACCTCAAGATCATATGGATCGCATCCATATGCACCTTCTTGGGTTGCTCCATGAACTGACTGACTTTGCTAACTGCAAAAGCAATATCCGACCTGGTAGTGGTGGCGTATAGGAGCTTCCCAACAAGCTCTATGTATCTTCTCCTGTCAATCTCTTCGGTGTCCTTTGAGTGCCTCCCCCTTTTTGAGCGTCAAAAAAAATCTCTTCGGTGTCCTCATCATACAATCTCTTGCTTGCATCCATAGGAGTAGAAGCAGGTTTGCATGTCATACATGTCTCAGATAGAAGGTCCATAACAAATTTCCTTTGAGTCATTACGAGTCCACGCTGATTCCTGGCGAACTCTAATCCAAGAAAGTAGCGAATATTGCCAAGGTCCTTAGTCACAAACTGCTGACCAAGGAACTCCTTGGCAGTAAGAATACCCTGCTCATCATCTCCTATAATGACAATATCATCTACATAAACAAGAATAACCACAGTTCCTCTAGGTGTCCGTTGTACAAACAATGAGTGGTCCGTAGTAGACCGTACAAACCCAATCTACTCTATCAACTCCGATAGCTTTTGATACCAAGCTCTCAGACTCTGCTTCAGGCCATAAATTGCCTTATGAAGTCGGCACACCTTCTGAGACTCCCCCTCAGTAGCAAATCCTGGTGGTTGTTGCATATATACTTCCTCCTGTAGATCGCTATATAGAAAGGCATTCTTCACATCAAGTTGGTACAGAGGCCAGTCTCGTGAAACGACAACAGATAGCAAAATGAGTAGTATTGAATGTCTTGCTACTGGAAAGAAGGTGTCCTGATAATCCACCCCATAGGTTTGGGTGAACCCCCGAGCCACAAGTCTTACTTTGAAGCGGTCGACACTGCCATCAGCCCTTTGCTTGACCGTGAATATCCATTTGCAGCTCACAACAGATGCACCTGGTGGAGCAGAGACAATGCTCCATGTGCCACGTGATCGCAGAGCCGCCATCCCTTCTTCCATAGCAAGGCGCCACCTACTGTCCTGGAATGCCTCCTGATACGTACGCGGGATAGTCACCACAGATAGTCCTACTATAAACTTCTTGTAGTCCTCTAACAGATGATCCAAGGAAACATGTGCAGCCATTGGGTATGTGGCACATTTGCGACGAGGTTTCCTTAGAGCAATCGGTATCTCCAGGTCATCCGCCTCATTGTCCTCTGGAATCAACTCTTTCTGTTCATTATTCAAATCTGCAGTGCCATCAGTAGAAATAATATGTTCATGACATACCTGAGGCATGGTGGATGATGTGGACGGCACATGAACAGAGGGGTGAGTAGAAGACCTGCGAGTATAAACATGGGGCAAGAATGTAGATTTTGTGGTAGGAGGTGGAGGTGGCGGTGGTGGTGGGGGCGGTAGTGGAGGTGTTGAAGATCAAGTAACATCACATGGAGCATGAGATGGAGAAGATGGAGGTGGAGGTACCACAACATCCTCTCTAGAACCAGTATTGGACAACCTGTCACCTGTAGGAGAGAAATACATAATAGACTCAAAAAATGTAACATCAGCGCTCACATAGTATTTTCTCCCAATAGGATCAAAACATCTATACCCTTTTTGGGTACGAGAATAACCAACAAAGATACATTTGACAGTTCTAGGTGAGAGCTTGTCAAGGCCAGGAGTAAAGTCATGAACAAAAGCCACCGATCCAAAGACTCGTGGTGTAAGTGTGAAGAGTTCCTTTTCGGGAAACGCAATCGAGAAAGGACTCTTCTCTCCAAGAATAGTGGATGGCATGCGATTTTACCAAGTAACATGCGGTTAAAACAGCATCCCTCCAGAAAGAATGAGGTGTACGACTGTGAATCAACAAGGACCTTGTGATGTCTAAGAGGTGACGATGTTTGCGTTCAGCAACCCCATTATGCTGTGATGTATAAGTGCATGAAATCCGAAGAACTATACCCAGAGACTGGAGAAATTATGCCAATTGTAGAGTAGAAAATTCCAAAGCATTGCCAGTACGAATGTATTTGACTTTAGCAGAGAAAATATTGCTAATCTCAATAAGAAAAGTCTTAATTATAGCACGGTAGCACCTGCTTCAGACTTATGTTTAAGCAAGAAAACCCAAGACAGTCTAGAAAAATCATCTACAGCAACAATATAAAATTTGTGCCCCTGATGATCAGGAATGCGACTGGGACCCCAAATGTCAAAATGAATCAACTCAAAAGACCGACTACTACTACTACGACTGGGACGACTCGGAAAGGAGGAGCGATGGTGTTTCCCAAGCTGACAAGCGTCACAGTCCAAAGTAGTCCGAGTAGATATTTGCAGGAGAACATGTATCACCTTTTGTAAAGGAAGGTGGACAAAGCGAAGATGCCACATGAAAGGCGAAGCTGATCCAGAGGGAATAGAGGCCATCCCAGCACATGATGGAACGACAAGCTTATACAATCCTCTCTGCTCATGGCCATGAATAATCATCCTGCCAGTTAGTATGTCCTGAAACATAAGAGAAGAGGGGTCAAAAATGGCACGACAGTGTAAATCTTTTGTAATCTGACTAATAGACAAAAGATTCATTTGAAAATCTAAAGCATGTAAAACATTCTGAAGACGTATAGAAGGGGCTAAAACAATCTCCCCCTGGCCAATAATGGGTAGCCGAACTCCATTGGCTATGATCACGGATCTCCTAGGAGGTATAGCCCTGTACGAGGTAAACTGCGTCCGATCTCCACACATGTGATGAGATGCTCCAGAATCCATAATCCAATCTGTCCCATCAGAACTGCTACTACTGGTAAGCACATATGAAATACCTGAGGAACTGGGCAGTGCTCTAGCGATGGCTGTTGCATCTGATGGTCCTGCAGTCGGAGTCACAGGGGTGGTCACCATCTCTCGAAGTCTCGAGACAAGATCATCAAAACGTGCATCAGTAGTGGGTGCAGGTGAAGAGTCAGTCTGCTCAGCAACACGTGCAGACGTTGGAAAGCCATGCTTGTGAAAGCATGTCTCCTCTGAGTGGCCAGGACGACGATAATAAGAACAGGGACCTCACTGACGGCCTCCACCTCTACCACGAGGTCCACGACCATGGAACTGGGACGCATTGCCTCGTCCACGAGAAGCAGCCATAGCTGAGGACGTCGGTTGTGGCGTAGATGTAGGTGTGGTAGTAATCCTGCTCAGCCGCTTGTAGACCTCTTCCATTGGTGGTATGGTCTCGCCAGTCAGAAGTTGAGTACGAGCGACATCGTACTCTGAGTCAAGGGATGACAGGAAAACTCCAGTCATAGTGGCATTCCGATACGACTGTTGTTGTTCCAAGCTGGTAGTAATGGGCATGAAACTATGGAGGCGTTCAAATATGCCTCTCAGATGTGAAAAATGTACATGGAAAGGTCGGCCATTCTGTTTGGTCGAGAAAATGTCAAACTAAAGTTGAAGAATCTTGCTTTCATTCTTCGCCTGACCGTAGGTAGCGGCCAATATATCCCACATGGCTTCTGCAGTTGGTTGATTTACTATATCATTAGCAATCTCTGTGCTAAGTGTCCCAGAGAGCCAGATACGAGCATAGGCATCATCTTGCTTCCATGATGCATTTGCCCCAGTCTTGTCCGCCAGCTCGGAGTCAGTCAGAATAGGCTCCTTGTTGTGGCATTGCATTAGGGTACGAAACTGCATGGACTATAACTCGTAGTTGGTCCCGTCCATCTTCACGATAGGTGCCGGTCCCTTGAAGGCACCTGAAGAGGAGAACACATCACCCTTGTTGTCTGCCATTCTTCAATAGAGCAAAATGCGGAACAAGAGGGGAATATCTCAGTAGTAGACTTGTCTACAGCATCATATGAGGGATGAGTTGTATCTGTAGACTTATACACTCATCCCTAATACTACGTTGGACGTTCAAGGCCGCAAATAAGGTAACAAACCAGACGATATCACTTCCCGCAAACCAGTTCATACCTCAATGCGGTTGGAGATGGGTCCGCCGGACTCAAATCAGGGACCTGGGGCTTCGGAAGGGCCACAGGAACCCCGTCTGGGTCGTGAAACAGCGCCTACGGAGGCGGGAGGGCAGTGCATGAGACCCCGCTGGAAGGTGGCGATGTTGGGCGACGCCGCTGGGAGCACGTGGTGGCGCGGGGAGGCGCCTGAGGCGGCGTAGGAGGGCGCGACGGCGCTGCTGGGAGGGAGCGGCGGTGCGCCGAGAAGGGGGGCGGCGGGTGGGGCTAGGGTTAGGGTTTTGGTACGAGAATCCCGATCTAGGATCGTTGTTCTGATACCATGTTGGGATGAAAATTATTCATTTGATAAAAGAGATCCCAGGGCTCTCTTATATAGGAGAAGAGACACGGGTTAATTACATAAGTGATACCCAAAGAAAACATAAACTATAAACATAATATTGTGAAATAAAAAATTTCTCAACAGCATATGTGGAGAGACAATAATAGATTGCTTGTTAATGAGGCCCTAGGGTTCTCTTATATATATAGAGAGAGAGAGAGAGAAACTATGTTGGGCAAATTACATATTAAAAATGAAAGAAAAGAGAAAGAAATAAAAGATTAGAAGATAAAATAGCTCTTAACAAGAAAGAATCAACTTCGAGAATGGATGAAGGAGGAGGCGAAAGGGGAGTCATGGGCCAAAGGGGAAACGCGGTGGATTATGTAGTGGCGGTACCGTCCACTGGAGTCATGATCTCTCGTATACGAGAGACAATGTCATCCATGTGTGGATCTACCTAGGAAGTTGGAGTATCTAAAAGCCCGATCTGCTCTACCACACAAGCATATGTAAGGTATCCATGCTTATGATAGCATGTGTCCTCTAAGTGTCCTGGAGGACGGCAGTAGGTGCAAGGACCACGCTGGCGTCCACCACCTCTGCCACGAGGACTACGCCCTCTGAATTGAGTAGTCTCTCTTCTGCTGCAAGAAGCAACCATCGTTGAGGAGGGTTGTGCGGTGGCAGTAGGAGGAATAAGAAGCCTGCTGAGACGGTTGTAGGCCTCCTCCATAGGGGGTATGGTCGCCCCAGTAAGGAGCTAAACATGTGCATCATCATACTCCGGGTAACTCCAACCATCGAGGAGTTCATGTATGCAGTCTTCTACTCTGTAGAAGTCGTAACAAGCATGAAGTTGTGAAGCTTCTCGAACATGTCACATAGCAAGGAGTAGACATGTGCAGTAGACGACCATTCTGCTTAGCCCTGTAAATGTCAAATTGAAGCTGGAGAATCTTGGCCTCATTCTTCGCTTGGGCATACGTAGAAGCCTAAATATACCGAAGTCCTTGATCCATTCTGTCATATCTGCCCTGCTACAACCGGTAAAAGCATATGTTATACCCGAGGAGCTAAGAGACTCCAGCAGCTGCTGCAATATCTGAAGAACCTGTAGTGGCGTCGGGAACATTAGTTCATGATCTCTCATAAACGAGAGACAATATCATCAAGGTGTTGATCTACCTGAGGAGCCGAAGTGTTTGGAGGATTAATCTGCTTTTCCATCTGAGGAGATGCGAGATATCCATACTTCTGATAACATGTGTCATCGAAGTGTCCTGGATGGCTACAATAGGTGCAGGGGTCATATTGACGTCCACCTCCTCTGTCACGGGGACGACATCCTCTAACTGCATAAACATCCTTTGCCGCGAGATGCAACCATCACTGAGGGGGGTCTGTGTGGTGGCAGCGGGTGGGATAAGGAGCCTACCGAGGCGATTGTATGACTCCTCCATGGGAGGCATGTCGCCCATGTAAGGAGTTGTGTGTGTGCAGCCTCATACTCCAGATCCAGGGCTGCCAAGAAAACTCCAATCATTGTGAAGTTCTTATATGCCACATGTTACTTCGTAGAAGTGGTAACATGCATGAAGCTCTACAGCTTCTCAAACATGCCTCGAAGCGAAGAATAATAGGTATGCATAGGATGATCATTCTGCTTGGTCGTGTGTATATCAAACTGGAGTTGAAGAATCTTGGCCTCATTCTTCGCTTGGGCATATGTAGCTACTTGAATATCTCACATCGCCTTGGCGGTAGACTGGTTCACTATATCATTAACAATCTATGTAGTGAGAGCCCCCGATAGTTAAACATGTGCATACGCGTCATCTTCCTTCCACGAAGCATTGTTCCCAGTCTTGTCTGTCAGCTCAGGCTCTGTCAGAATGTGGTGCTTGTTATTGCACTGTATAAAAGTCATAAACTGCATGGACCACAACTCATAGTTGTTCTCATTCATCTTTACGATTTGATTCGGGCCCTTGAACGCATCGGATGAAGAGAAAATGCCACTCTTGTTCTGCGACATGATGAGAAAGAATGATGAAATAGACTCGACTGGGGTAGTAGTCCGATCCGAGCAAGTCTACACGATCATTACAACCATCATCATCAATCCTCGATTCGTGCTAGGGCTGAAAAAGGTAATCTATTGATCTGAAACCATTTTTTTGATCAAAATCAAACCGTTCACGAGACTGGGCAGTGCCGGAGAGGAATAGGAAGGCCCTAGGAGGCCTAGAGGGTGGTCAAATGGCTACGGTGATGCTGGGTTGCACCCAACAGATCTGGACGACGACGCGAAGGGCCAAGAGGGGCCGCGGCGGTGGCGCTAGGGCCCGTTGGTAGCCTAGGTTGCTGCTTGGGAACCTCGAGCAAGCCCCAGAAAGAGGCATAGGCTGCAACAAAGGAGACCTCTAGTGGCTTGTAGAGGTGTCTACGAGGCCCCAAAGGGATGGCAATAGTGGCTGCACTGCTAGGGTAGTGGGGGTCACATGGGGGCAGCACACCTTAAGAAAGAGAGGCGTGAGTGGGGCTAGGATACTGGGTACAAGAAATCCGATTTAGGATCGTCGCTCTGATACCATGTGGAGTTAAAATAATGAATTATTTATTCATAAGATCATGCGATTCTCTTATATATAGGAGAAACATGTTGGGCAAATTACATAAGATGGATAGAAAGAAAATAAAATAAAATAAAGCAATAAATGATAACTAATATCTCAATACCCTAGGGCCTCATAAATAGATAACTTATTATGTTCTCTCTCCAGCTTATACCTAAAACCCACCACAACCACCAGCCTCTGTCCTCCTTGAGCCTTATGAGGATTGTTCTTCCTTGTCTAAGGGTCCCGTGTAGGCCTCAATGAGTTCACTAGCACCGCCCGTTGCCGGTCATGCGCTACCTAGCGCTACCCAATGCCACCCAGACGCAACTTATACAAAGAATGAGTTTGCTTAGGGTTGGTTGTGGTATAAGCATACACTTACAACCACCCTCCTTGATGTTTGTGTAGACATCCTATCATCTATGTACGGTCTTAGTCGTGTATCAATCTGACACTACATCAGAAAACAGAGGTGATATTCCATCCACATGTGACTTTATGGGTTCGATACCTAGGGCCTATTTTGTAGCCAGGTTACCCCGAGATAACATGGCATACCCTCGTTCTATCCATGTATTCCTGAGTTGGAATTAGTTGTATGAACCGTATAATTTCTTTGTCATAATATTTTTTAACCGTGTTCAAATAAAAATAATAATATAAAAACATATTATAATCATGAAAAAGTTAATATAACACACAATCAATGTCACATCACATCACATTTATCAATCCAACCCTCCCAACCATCCAAACAGCTACTATTCACAAGAGGATACCCCAACCCAACCTAACCAAGTTACCAAATAGACCCCTATTATCAAGATGGATGGCACAAACTACGAGTTATGGACGATGCAGTTCATGAATCTCTTGCAGAGCCATGGTAAGAAGCATAGTACGACGCCGGATGAGTCAGCCAACAAGACTAGGACCAATACCTCATGGGAGGTCGATGATGCTTATGCAAAAGTTTGGCTATCTGATATTGTTTCTGTGGAAATAGCCAATGATATCTTGAGTCAGTCCACAACGAAGACAATACGGGACATTCTCGCTGCGACGTACTCTCATGCGAGGAAAGATCTTGCAAAATATTTTTACGACCAAAAAGGGTAATCATCCTCTTCATGCCTCGTGCACATCTCTTAGGGGCATGCTTGAGAGATTCCATACTACATACCTTTGATGGCCTCACCAAATCAGCACAAGGCATATCGTGATTCTGCTATGACTGGGGTCATTCTGGCAACCCTAAACCCTAAGTATGACTCAGTCCGCTCTCAGTTACTCACATATGTTACTATACCTCCTATAGAGGAGGCGTACCGCAGGCTAAGCAGACTGAGCATCCCCTTTGTTGCATCTTCTTAGACATCATCGACTATGGCAGCTTCTCGTAGCCGTGGTAAAGACGGTTTGCATCAGTTCATAGGGCAGGGCATACGTGACAAAGGAGGCTCGCACCCACGCCAATCATGTTCGTATTGTCACCAATCAGGATATTCAGAGGACACGAGCTATTCCAAGCATGGCTTTCCACCATCAGTATGTGTTGCTACGCAGGTCCAAACTGTCCCTGATTTTACGGATCATCATTTTGTGACTTTGTTGCTCGAGTGAGAGAGATCATGCCCCCAGCTGATGGATCTTCTAGTATTTCTATTGACCCATCAGATGTTGTTGCTTCTGCCTCTACTAGCACTTCAGGTATTACTCATGAATTACTAGTCGTACTCGACCAAATCCTTCAGAATGGAGCATGGAATCCAGAGCTTCTCGTCATCTACATGGAGATTGTATACAGTTCAGTTCTTATAGCATGTACATCCAGGTAGATCAATGGCCATTGCTGACAGGACACATTCACATTATCGGACAGGGGAAGGTCCATTTGACTCCCTCCATGCGCCTACAGAATGTTCTTCATGCACCAGAATTCTCAATAACTGTATTGTCTATTGGTCAGATTACAAAAGATTTTCATTGTAGTGCCATATTTAACCATGTGTCCCTTATTTTTCAGGATATATTCATGGACATGGTGATTAGATGTGGTCGTGAGCATGGAGGGCTTTACAGGTTGATCAATTCTCCTTATGTTGGTGTTAGCTCTCTTTCTTCTGGATCGACTACTCCTTACACTTTGCATCTTCGATTTAGTCATATCTTCTGTTGCAAAAGATTTGTCATCTCATCCCTACCATTTCTATCAAGTCTACATTTCAGTATGAACTATGTCAACTTGGAAAGCATCACTGGTTTACCTTTCCAAATCATCAAGGTTGTAGCCGTCAGAGTCATTTTGAGCTTTTTCATTTTGATATGTGGGGTGTGAGTCGTGTCCCTGATCATAAATGGCACATGTATTATTTGATTGTTGTAGATGACTTTTCCATACTATCATGGATTTTTTCGTTAAAGAATAGTTTGATGCTGGTACTATGACTCCGAATTTTATGATTGAAATGAAGAATCTTTTCTCTACTTCTATTAAATACATTCATTCTGATAATGCTCTTGGGTTATGTATTATTCAACTATCTAATTTTTTTAGCTCGCGCGACACTATCCGTCAGACATTGTGCCTTTATACTTCTCAGTAGAACAGTGTTGCTAAACGTCAACACCGTCACTTTCTGGACATCATCAGAACTCTTCTCATACAGAGTCGGGTTCCTCATTCATTTGGTGATGTTGTGATGACAGCATGTGACTTAACCAATCAAATGCCCTCAACCATTTTGGGTGAAAAGGAACCCTTTTCTCTTAATTTTCCCAAGGATTGTTTCTCTCTTATACCACAGGTCTTTGGTTGTGTAGCAATTGTCTACCTTCTACATCCATGTCGTAATAAGCTCACTCCTAGAGCTGGCAAATGTTATGTTTATTGGGTACTCTTGTATCCAAAAGGGATACATGTGTTTTATCCTGACTAGGGAAAACATTATATCATTGTCAATGTTACTTTCTTTGAGCCCATCATATACTATACTCCTACAGGTGGCAGGTTGAGTCCCTCTGAGTCCGAGGATGATGTTGTTCTTCCACCTCCAACACATATACTTGAGCATGTTCTCCATACCCAATGCTTTCCCCAACATCCAACACGCATCAGGTAAATTTTGAAATTTTGATTTTGTTAGAAATATAATATAGCTCTCATACCATGTTATAAATATAGAAATGTGGAAGCGTAATCAGAGATAATAGAATAAACATGAGGACACCAGAATTTTTACGTGAAACCCTAATGTCTAAGGAACAAGATGAAACCACGAGAGAATGCCTCAAAGGGTTGATTCGATCATTCAACTTTCTCTCATCTGATACTGGAGATCTGGGACTTCTTATATAAGCCTCTACAGACCCTTCAAGTCCCACCACTGGTAGATGTGGGACTAAACACTGGATGTAGTAAATGCATCCTGGAAGGATCCATTTACCCATCTATACAAGAATGAAGCATATACTCCAAAACTCCCCCTCAAGCTGGAGTATGCAATGCTCAGCTTGGACAAACAGAGAGAAATCTCAAACTCACCATACAAGACACTACATACAATATCAATTCAATGTAAACACAAATGCCAGCTGTTGTCGAGGACGTTGCTTCTCATGTCGTGCATGTGAGGAGGAACAAACGGGCTGGAGTGTGAGTCAAACTGAGTCTCCTCGTCGGAGGGTATATGCTTTGTACTGCGCTTGTCAGAGTCACAGCAACCGGAAATGAGTCTCCTCGATGGAGTACTTTGTCCCGTTACAATCATGTAGGCAACTGCTCCATCTCTGAAGGGCCAAACTGAAAAAGCCATGGAAACATCCTCGTCGGAGTCCACGATCGTTGGAGAATGGAGTCTGAAAAGTCTCTTTATCGGAGAATTGGGTCTCTCCCATATTAGCTCAGAGAATGGGATCTCTACTCCAGAGTCCCTATGAAACCACATGAAAACCTTAGCCCACATGACATAGGGAATGAGATCTCTGCTCTGGAGTCCCTATAGATCACATGAAAACTCTGAGACCAAAAAACAAAGATGGGGACCACACGAATAATGATCGCACACATGTGCGTCAGAAAAGGAGTCTCTCTCTGGAGAACTCGAATAAATTATGTCACTCAAATATGGAGTGCATCGAACTTGGACTCTAAACCAACCTGCAGAGTCTAAAACTGAACTGTAGAGTCTGAAAATCTAGTTGGTCTGGAATATGGAGAATCCAAAAAATCTGAATCCGACATGTAACTCTACATAATATTCCCCCATTCTCCCATACTTGTCGGAAAACAATAGCATCGACAAAGTTGGGAGAAGACAAGATAATGGGGAAAACATCATATAAGACGATTACAAAAAATCGGCTTTTTTTTCAAAAAAAACATTTTTTCTCGGCTAATTCTTCTTCCTTTTTTTATATAGTTGTCTCCCCTTTTTTTAAGCATACGATTTTTTTTTACGCACACCTTTTTTCAAAATATTTTTTTTTGCAAATCTAGAAGAGCAAATGGCGACTTACCATGGAGGAGGAGATAATTGCGCTAAAGTCATGTGGCATGTGGAGCATTGTTACAACTCCTACAGGAGTGTATATTGTAGGATATCAACTTGATGTGACAAATGTGTTTCTCTATGGTGACCTATAGGAGGAAGTCTACATGCAGCAACCACATGGGTTCTTTGTTGAGGGGGAGTGTAAAAAGATGGGCAAACTTCATAAAGCTATCTATGGCCTTACGCAGAGTCCAAGAGCATGAGTTCAGAAGCTCTCGGCCTTGATAGAGCACCAAGGGTTTGTGAGATCGGTTGCAGATCATTCACTGTTTGTTTAGAGATTTCAGAGATGTATTGTTGCTATATTGGTATATGTTGACGATATCATTATTACATGGGATGTTATGCAGGGCAGTCAAGCTACTAAGGCTTTCCTTGGTCAGCAATTTGTAACCAATGACATTGGCAGTCTACATCACTTCCTAGGACTGAAGTATACCAGGAAATAGTAAGGTCTTGTGATGATTCAGAGGAAGTACATTACGGCTCTTCTCTCTGAGACGGGTATGGCGGATTGCAGGCATGCCACCACTCCCACGGGCCCGAGCACGAAGATGTATGATGAAGGTACTAAGAAGCTAGACAAGAGGAGGTACAAGATGCTCATTGAGTAGCTCTTATACGTAACCATCACCAGACCATATATCCTTTGCAATGAGCTGAGTGAGTCAGTTCATAGAGCAACCTAGACATGCACGTATGGATGCAACCCACATAATTTTGAGGTTTCTGAAAACCTCACTTGGCACCGGTCTTCTATTTAGCAAAGGCATATCTCATGTTGTTACAGCTTGCACGGATGTAGATTATGTGGAATGTCCCAAGGACAGAAAGTCTACCTCTAGCTTTGCAGTGTTCATATGGAACTCCTTAGTCGCCAGATCTAGTGCAGGATCAGAGTACAAAAGCTATGGCACATGGGAGTACAGAGATGACGTGGGTCAAATCTATTTTGCCTGATTTAGCTGTTGAGGTGTCTCTTACCATACACCTCCAATGCGACAAGCATGCCACTCTTTTCATTGACAACAACCCAGCCTTCCATGAGATGACCAAGCATATCGACGTAGACTATCACTACACTCGAGACATGATCCGGAAGGGTTCCATTTCTATCGCATATCAGCTCAGGCGAAGACACAGCAAGCGTGTTCACCAAGGCTCTAGTGAGAGGGTCATTCCAAAGATGTCGTTCCAAGCTGAACTAGATTGATATCTACGCTCCAGCTTGAGGAGGAGTGTTGGGATATTAGTTATCTTCTATACTTTTTATGTATTTTCATTTCTTTCTGTCTACATTATGTAATTTGCCCAATGAGTTTCTTCTCTATATAAGAGAATCCTAGGCCTCATGAATAGATAACTTGTTGCATTCTCTATCCACAGTATCGAGTGAAAATGAGTTGTGTGTATTTTCTTTTGTTGCAAGCTGCAGCTTTCACAGCTCCAACTTGAGGGGGAGTATTGGAGTATGTAATAATGGGTAATTTGATTTCTCCAAGATCTAATTACTCCATCTCATGGTTTAGTCCCACATTGCTTATCTGTGGGACTTCGGTCTGTCTGTACTATATAGGGTTGTATAAGGAGCCTCACGTCCCTAGTATCCATTGAGAGATTCGACAGAATATCTGGCTCTTAGAAGCCTTCTCTCGTGGTCTCATACCGCTCCTCACGAAGTAGGGTTCCACATAAAATCCCAAGATGTTTATGTTTGATTTTTTGTTACTGGTCTCGCTTCCGTATTTCACATTATTTAACACTGTGACTTGCAGTATAAGATGCAAGAACTGCTATGCATAGCATCACGGTTGATGGGGTGGAGGCCTGCGGGGAGATGAAGGTTGGTTGAGCTCTTTGCACCCATTACCACACATTTAGCAGAAGAGTCAACCAAGTGGGTTGGGGTGGCGTAGCAAGGGGGTTAAGTGGATCTCTGCATCTCACGCGGATGCATCGATCGTCCCATTTAATGCGGTTCGGGTGCGATGGGAAATTTGGCAGCTAAATGCGGATGGTGCCCCTGGACTAGACGGATCTATGTATTCTTCTACAAGGAGTTCTGGGAGGTCATCAAGGAGGATGTTCTTGCGATATTGCAGAAGTTCAATGCTTGTAACTTTGGCTTTGAGTGATTGAACAAAACTATACTCTTCTATTGTCGAAGAGGGGGTGTTCACCAAGGTGGAGGATCTTATCATTGACAAGGTTAGGGCAAGCCGCCTACGGAGTGTCCGGTAGGATATGATCTCTCTTGAGCAAAATGTGTCTGTACCGAGATGGCACATGGCAAACGGTTGCATGATGGCATCTGAGACCGTATTGAATTGGAAAGGTTTACAAGAAAAAGGATTGATGTGCAAGGTATACTTCTCAAAGGAATATGATTGCTTAGATTAATGGTTTCTTTGGGTGTCGCTATCGAAGAGGGGGTTCCCGAACATGTGGATTGCATAAATGATGAAATGCATTACCACATCATCATATACCGTGTTGGTGAGTGGTTGCCCGGAGGGGGGGAGTATTTCCAACCCTAGTGCGGAGTTCGTCAAGGGCGTCCCTCGACATCTCTCCTCTTTGTGATTGTGGCAAATGCTTTGGCAAGTATGATAAAGCTGACTGTGGAAGGAGGGTTGTGCTTGGGATATAGCAGAAATGGCATATCTATCCCTATTAATCAGTATGACGATGACACTATGATATTTCGACGTGGTGGTGTGGACCATGTGTGACAGGCAACATGTATCATAAACATATTTGGAGACATTTCCGGTCTACAGTTCAATAGAGAGAAGGCCATTTTCATTCCATAAGGGCTTCGCATGTGGAGATTCAAGAGGCTTACGTTGTGCTGCAATATCCGCGTGAGGTTCTCCTTGTTACTTACATGGGCCTTCCATTGGTGGTAGGGCGCATCCATTCCTCGGATTGGAGGCCTATTTTGGATAGATTGGAGAACAAGATGGGAGGCTGGAATGCGAGGACGTTATCCAGAGGCGGGAAGTTGGTGCTTCTCAAGCACGCTCTATTGTTTATTCCAATCTTTTTATGTTCCACTCGACTACTTCCTTCTGCATATGCATGAAACTAAAGACAATGATGAGGCAATTTTTCTGGGATGATGTGAGACAGGAGAAGGGTGGATTTCATGAAGTTGACTAGGGCACTATGACGGAGCCAAAGGAGGGCAATTTGGGGATCTTGAAGCTCGAATATATGAATAAAACCCTCCTAAGTGTGTGCTTAAATTGTCGGGTAAATCCTCTCATTGGATGCAAAATATCAATGTTATCCATGGCTCTTTGACGGGTAAGAGTGTTCGGACACCCTCATTGCTTTGGTTGGGCACTATCCAGACTCTACCTAAATTGAGGGAACTTGCTTTGACCAGTGGTTGGTGGGCTTGGGTGCGATATCCACGGTTGTTTGCGTTTACTAAGAACCAGAATGTGCAGCTACACCACGTTTGGTCGAATGGGGCTTGGTGTCTCTCATTCACAATAGTCTTTTCGAAACAGAGATTGAATGACTTCATTGCATTGCTTAGTGACCTGCATATGTTAGCGGGGTCACGTATGGGAGAGATCACTTTATTTGGACCAACGGTAGGTTCTCGGTAAAGAAAATATATATCGGATTTTTGACTGAAACCAAGATATGAAACACGATGAGTTTGTCGAAAATTGTCGAATTATTTGGTGCAGTCGAATTTCATAAAGGTTTAAGGTTCTCCTTTACTCACAAGACATGATCGTTTGCTCGCGAAGATTCGGTGCGACAACATTCTTCATGTTGAGGATGTGGTGTGCGAGAGATGCAAAGAGGGTCAGGAGAACATGGATCATCTTTTTTCAAATTTAAATTTTTATCTTTGATTTGGGGGAGAGTGAATATCCCCTGGCTTCTGGACCTCCGTCAGAATGGTTATGGCACTTCTCAAGAGGACGGTTCTCCTGCTTTCACGACTCTTTGGACTATTTGGTGCATAAACGAATCTATTTCAAGAGAGAGTGTTTCTAGCCTAAAAGTGTTCTAGGACATTCCACAGATCTGGTTTAAGTCTGGTTGTACTCTTAATTGTTACATCTTTTTAAATATAATATAATTTCTGTGGTGGATGCCAACTTGGGATATCACCCTCTCTTTTGTAAAAAAAATCTACTCATTTGATGATATCATCAATACTTCAGATTTTTCTCTAGATGATGATCACAACATACAAAAAGTGCTGACACAAACCGAATCATGCGAAGGATCAGACATCTACGGAGTCAGGTACTTTCCCATCTCAGTACTCCAGCAGCGAGTGACGAAGGCGGAAAGCCCGAGAATATGATCACTTGAAAGCGAGGAAGGCAGAACCCCCAACTTCACAGTGCTTTCTCTGTCTCTAGAAGATGATACCCAAGCTGAGCCATTAGCCGCTACGAAAACAAAGAAAGTCAGAAAATCTCAATATATATAGTTTTCTTTTTCTGGGTCTAAAGAAATATAAAAAATTGTGATTAGAGGCGGGTCTTCTCCATCCCTCTTCTCCCTCCCCGTAGGGTCCGCAGGGTACAGACCTCATGGGTATCTGGCTACAGTTGTGTACCATGGTAGGTACCGAAGACTAGGTCTCGACCATACAAAAACATAATTTAAAAATATTAATTTTCCTTTATAACATGTACATATGCAAATTGACTTGAATCCCCAATCCCTCATCACGTGCAAAGACTTCGCGAGGAAGTTCACCAAGCACTTCCATCCTAATTGTCAAGACCAAAGACAATACCTACGAGTTTTACATCGTCAAGGGGCAGGTTCGCCCGCTGCCAGCCTCTCCAACCCCACCCCCCCACCCCACGCCATCACCTCCCAGCCCCCACCCCAGCCCCCCGCCACTACCATCGCGGCCTCTGCTCGATCCCAACCATCACAGCCTTCCCTCCCTACCTCTAACCCCCCTCCTCCCACGTCACAGAACCCCCAGCCCCTTCCTCCCAAGCTACGGGCCCCTCCTCCCACATCACAACCCCCTCCTACCACCAAACAGTATTCCACCACCACCAATTGGCTCCTCTCTAGATCTCTAGCCCCCCACGAGCTCTGATGGTACAACCATTACAGTCTAACACATGCGATCTTCGTTTCCGAACACCCATAGGTTCTGACCGGCCAGTCTTCAGCCACTTTTGATCATATCCATCGTGGTATAATCTAAGTGATTACCGTCAATCATATTTCTCTGAAAGCAGGCCTGGCATGATAATCAGAGACGTCTGAATCAGAAGTGACCTCTCATGGATAGGAGCGAATGTCTATCTACCCTCTTTTGGCTTGACCCCAAGTTAGACAAGACCAGCTACCCAAATAGTCGTGGATGTTCCTGATGATCGTGTGAGGATACAACAAGAAGCATATTTTGCTTGAGTCAGAGCATGTTGCCAAGATAGGAAAGTACATCACATGAGCGAAAGATGATGAGATGGTGAGTCCCTGGACCATGGTCAGCATCATCGACAGCACTGCATAGTAACTGGTCTATTATACAACTTCTTACGACATGAGAACCTATGTGAAAGCCACGCGTGGACAAGAGAAGAACCTTTGCAAGATGTTCCAGACATACTTTGTATGACGAATCTCAAGCAAGCAAGATGACCCCTAGCTGAGTATTCTGGCACCAAGTTGAATATCACAATGAATTTTTCGTATTGAAATGAAGAACCTAGGGTTCCTTATACAAGTGGAGACCTAGGCGTTAGAAAATCGGAAGCGGAAGCGGAATGATAAAACAGAACATAAACAAGAAAGATAGAACATGGAAACACCATGATTTTACGTGGAACCCTACTCCGTGAGGAGCGGGATGAAACCACGGGAGAACGCCTCAAAGGGCTGATTTATTCATTGAACTTTCTCAATGGATACAGGAGGTCTGGGGCTCCTTATATAGCCTCTCCAAAGCCTCCAAGTCCCACCACTGGACAATGTGGGACTAAACACTGGATGGGATAAATGGATCTTCTCTAGGATCCATTTACCCTGCTACAACTCAATAGGCGCACTACCAAATACTCCAACACTCCCCCTCAAGCTGGAGCATGCAATGCTCAGCTTGGACAAACAAAAAAGAGACTCAACTCAACGCTACAGGACACTACGGACAATATCAACCCAACGCGCATATTGCTGCAGTCGAGGACGTTGCTTCTCATGTCGTGCAGGTGAGGAGGACGAACGGGCTGGAGTGTGAGTCAACTGAAGACTCGGAATCTGACCATCGAGTCTGAAACTGCGCCTGAAGTCTCCTCGTCGGAGAACTGGGTCTCTCCCATCTGGCTCAGAGAATGGTGCTCTACTCTGGAGTACCTATGATACCACATGAAAACCCTTGTCCTCAATGGCATAGGGAATGGTCCTCTGCTCTGGAGTCCCTATGGCTCACATGAAAACTCAGACCAAAACAACCACAAGAATGATGGGGACCTCGAACAAATGATGGCAACATATACTCATCTGAAAATGACCGCAAACTTGTGTGTGTCTGAAAACTGACTCGGAACATCAATCGTCGAGTCTGAATATCTACTGTAGAGTCTGAACAATATCTGACTGGTCTGAGGAATCTGTGATCTAGAAAAGACCTGTGATTCTACATATACTCCCCCTTTCTCCCATACTTGTCGGAAATTGACATCGACAAAGTTGGGAGAAGACAAGATAAATAGGGGGTAAAGAACATGAAACTTGCGGCTTTTTCATTTTTTTTAAAGCCGTCATCCCTTTTTTTATAAGTCGTTTCATCTTCTTCTTTTTCTTTTTTTATGGCTTTTGCATTTTTTTTTGAAATACTTGCGTACGGCTTTTTCTTCTACGCGCCTTTTTCTTTTCCTTTTTTTTAACAAACAACCTTGTGGTCCAATTAGACCAAATATATTAGCCCAGTTGGGCTTTACAGAATTGGGCACTCTCCCGCTCTCTATCTTACCTTTTTTTTTAAATTAGGCCCCTTGAACCTTACAAAAATATAGCCCACGCATTTTTTTAAATAGGTATAGCCCTTCGGGCTTTAGGGCTCCTGTGAACCCCCTTTTTTTCTTTAAAATGACGCCGCCCCGCTGCCCTGTGTCAACTTAGGGTTCTCATCTAATATACGCCGCCCCCGATGGGGAGGCTATGTCTTTCGCGCGGCGCCCCTGCGCAATCGGGATGGAGGTCTATGGCTGGAGCTCGCCGCGCGCGCGACTCCTGCTGCTGGATCGGGAGGAGTGCCTGGGGTCAAGGGTTGCCACCAGCGGGAAGATGCGGAGGAGGCGGTGCCTCCGCCAGGAAGATACAGCGCGCCTGGAGGGTGGAGATTCTGGGCGCGCGTGGCTCGGGGCGCGCAATTGCTGGGAGTGGGGGGGGCGAACTTGCGTCGCCTGAAGGGCTGGAGATGACTTGCGCCGCCTGAAGGGCTGGAGATGACTTGCGCCGCCTGAAGTTTGGAGACCTACGCCGCCAGTAGCACGCCTGAGGAGATGGGAACGTGCGGGGGCGTCGCTGCCAGCATGAGTCCCGTGCGTTTGCGCGAGTGGCAGGGCTTTGGGGGAACGGGAGCCCCGCCTGATTCTGCGCCTCCAACTGCTGCTTTGCGATGGAGGATGCCTCCGCTTGGAGGTATCGAGCGCGGCAACTGCCGCCTGGAGTCTCCTGCCTGGATTTCGAATTTCGTGCCTCGTTGGAGAAGAACGAGGCTTGCATGGGGTTTCATATGTTGGGCATGCAAAGAATCGAAGATAATCTGAGCACCACCGCCTGAGGATCATTGGATATGCGGTGCTTGGCGATGAAGAAATGTATGGCATCACGATGAGATGCTCAGCAGTAACAATAACTAGGGTTTCAAAATGAAACCATGTACTGAATCAAGAAATGAACACTCTTCACGAATAAATCCATGAACAGTAATCGAAACTCGAAAAAATAACATGATTCCTCGAGAATCGAACCCGCTCTGATACCATGTTAGAAAATCGGAAGCGGAAGCGGAATGATAAAACAGAGCATAAACAAGAAAGATAGAAAAAATAACATGTTTACTTTTGTTGTTTTTGGGGCCAAAATTTTTGTAATTTAAATGAAGATACTATCTTGGAACGTTCGTGGGTTGGGAGACCCGATTCGTCGTCAGGCCTTGGGCTCGCGCGTACACGATTGGGATTGCGATGTTGTATTTATTCAGGAAACTAAGCTTGCGGGAGTCGACGACGCCATGTGGAAATCGTTTGGGGCAGGTCCGGTTGATGCGTTTTGCTCCTTGGATGCGGTTGGCGCCTCTGGTGGCGCTATTATTGCTTGGCGCTCTTCAAGATTCTCGTTCGTTTGTGCCCGATTGGGACGCCACTCTATCACTGTTACACTTGTTCATATGGACTCGAATACTTCTTTGGCTTTTTCATGCGTATATGCGCCGTTATGACACCTCGAACGGCGATTCTTATGGGAGGATTTGAATGCTGATGCTGTGGCCCTCGGAAGCATACCATGGATTGTGGGGGGGGGATTTTAATGTCACTCTTCTCGCTTGCGACCGCCCTCGTGGTAGAGGGGGTCGGGATCCCGGCTCGAGTGATTTTTTGGATTTCATCCACGGCTTGGCTCTCGAAGATTTGGTGGCAAATTATATTTCTTTCACTTGGCGCAACTCTTCTTCTCGTTCACGTCTTGACAGATTTTTTGCTAATAATGGCTGGATGGAAGCCTTCCCACTGTGCTCCGTTTCTTCTAGGCCGCGATCCTTCTCTGATCACTCTCCCATTATTTGGGAGGCTGACGAATCCTTCCGTCCCCATGGTATTTTCCGTTATGAGAGGAGCTGGCTTCTGGAATCAGACTTTAAGGATTTGGTCCGCAATCATTGGTCTCAGCTCTCTTTCCCCGGTCATGCGGCTCGCCGCTTTGATCTTAAGCTATCTTCGCTTCGTCGTGCCCTCGCCGCTTACAAAGTCTCCACCTGCCAGGCTAAGCTTTTGGCTCGGAACAACGCGGAGGAAATCATTCTTCGGATTGATCGTTTGGAGAACGATAGAGAACTCTCTCCTCATGAATTATCGGAGCGATCCTCGACTTCTTCTGTAATCTTGGAGGACGACAGGAAGAAGGCGATTGAGTGGAGGCAGCGCTCTCGTATTCGTTGGCTTAAGAGCGGCGACGCTAACACTGCTTTCTTCCACCGGGTCGCCAGTGCTCGCAAGCGCGCTAATCGTATCTCCTCCATTGATATTGGGGGCGTCTCTGTTCAGGGCTCTCGTGAAATCGGCTCCGCATTGGTTGATCACTTCAAGAACTTCTTCGATCGCCAGCCCTCCTCTCCCTGGCGCTGGTCTGCCTTCGGGACCCCCTCCCTAGCCTCCGCTGATGCAAATATCTTAATTCGGCCTTTCACACTTGAGGAGCTTAAGAGGGCGACTTGGGACCTTAACGCCGACGCTTCCCCTGGCCCCGACGGCTTCCCTATCTCGTTTTATAGGGACTTCTGGGATGTGATCTCTAATGATGTTTTTGAAGTCGCGCTTGAATTTTGCAATGGAAATCGGGGGTTCGACAGGATTAACAGGGCCAACATGGTTCTTATTCCTAAGTCTCATGGGGCTTCTCGTATCGAGGATTTTCGTCCTATTGCTATTTCAAACGGCATCTACTTGATCACTGCAAAGGCTTTGGCTATTCGGCTTGCTCCCCTACTGGACTCTCTTATATCTCCCGCTCAGGCCGCTTTTATCCAGGGGAGAAAGATTTCCGATTGTTACGCGCTGGCGTCTGCAATCATTGACGGTTGGCATAGAAATGGCACGAAGGGGATTCTATGGAAAATAGACTTTGCCAAGGCCTACGACTCTTTGGACTGGCGCTTCCTTTGGAGGGTTTTAAAGGCTCGGGGCTTCCCCCCGCTGTGGATCTCATGGGTTAGACGATGCGTTACTACTGTGTCTTTCTCCCTCTCTATTAATGGCCGACTGACCGGGGGTCTTTTTCAGCCTCGGAGAGGGGTTCGGCAGGGCTGCCCCCTCGCCCCTCTCCTCTTCGTTCTGGCCACTGATGTTATGCCACGCATGATCCAGGGTGTGGCTAATGCTGGTTTTACTCGCGGCTGTTTCTTGGATAACCTTCATATCCCACTAATTCAATTCGCGGATGACACCCTTTGTTTTATTGAGGGAGGCCGGTCCCAGGCATTGGGGATGGCCACTACGATTCAACTTTTTTGCGAGATCTCGGGACTCCGTATCAATGGCGCTAAATCAAAAGTGGTGCCTTTTGGCTTATCGGCTCTTGAGGCCGGGGAATGCTCCTCTCTTTTGGGGGCTTCCCTCGGGGAGCTCCCGCTTGAGTACCTGGGTTTGCCTCTCTCTCTTGGCCGGCCGCGCTTGCGGGACTATCAGAGGGTGATTGAAAAGGTGGAAGGCAGATTGGCTGGTTGGCGTTCGTCAATGCTTTCCAAAGGCGGTCGATTAGTGCTTATCAAATCGGTGCTCTCGGCTATCCCCATCTATTTTTTCTCGGCTCGCGGATTGCCCAAGGGAATCCGCCTCCGCCTGGAGAAAGCAATGAGGCGTTTTATGTGGGGCAAGAATGGTTCAGACAGAAGAGGCTTGCACTTAGTTGGGTGGGACGACATCTCTAGGCCGAAAAGCGACGGGGGTCTTGGCGTTAGGCGCTTGGAGGTGGTTCGTGATGCTTGGCTCCTCAAGTGGGCGATGAGGCTTCTTGGCCGGGACGAGAGTTTCTTGTTGCAGTGTCTACGCGTGGCCGCTGGACATGCTTTTGCAACCGTTTTTGGCGGCCACTCCCTGGGTCCCTCCTATCCTTTCTGGCGCGATGTCCTGTCTGTTTTCAACTCTAAACGCTCGCTGGTTGCTCCGGCTATTGGCGATGGGAGATCTTTTCGCTTCTGGACTGTGGATTGGTCCGGGAAGGGCATTCTTAAGAATCTTTTTCCTCGTCTCTACGCGATGGCCGGGGATAAGCTCGCTTCAGTGGCCTCTTGCTGGGCCGATGGCGTCTGGTGCCCTATTTTATTGGGCACGCTATCCGACCAGCGCCTCACTGACTTCACAGTTTTGATGACTCTTCTTGCGGACGTTTCTTCGCCTTCTTCGGGCCGTGATCATTTTGTTTGGTTGGACGGGACCTTCTCCCCTCGAAAGGCTTATCTCTCTGTTCTCCCCCCTGTTTTGAATGCGGATGCATCTCTTCTTCGCCACTGCAAGCTCATTTGGGATCTCAAGGTTCCGGAGAGGATTGGCATTTTCCTTTGGATTCTCAGACGCGGAAGATTACTTACGCGTGACCGATGCGCCACCATATTCCCGAATACCTCATCTTCCTGTGGTTTGTGCGGTCTCGACATTGAAACCTCCAGCCACCTCTTCTTGCTCTGTCCTTTCGTGCAGGCCATCTGGGATGGCGTGGGATGGGTGAACCGCTCCTCCATGCTTGATTTCTGGGAGAGCCTTGCTGCTGCTTCGACTCGCCCTAGATCGGTTAGAATTGTCCCTATTGCGCGTATTTGGAGCATTTGGCTGGGAAGAAACAACTTGATTTTTGCGGGGCAGCGTTTCTATAAGGAAAATATATGTATCGCTGCAAATAACTTCTGTACAGACTGGTTATCCATGTAACGTTTTTCTTTTTGGGTGGCGGATGGTATCTCTTGTACCATCAACCTTGACCTTCGTTATTTTCCCCGTTGTAAGTATTTTCTACCTTCATTATTAATAAATTGGGGCGAACACATATGAGTGTATCCCCCTCTTTTGAGTGTCAAAAAAAAAGAAAGATAGAACATGGAAACACCATGATTTTACGTGGAACCCTACTCCGTGAGGAGCGGGATAAAACCACGGGAGAACGTCTCAAAGGGCTGATTTATTCATTGAACTTTCTCAATGGTTACAGGAGGTCTGGGGCTCCTTATATAGCCTCTCCAGAGCCTCCAAGCCCCACCATTGGACGATGTGGGACTAAACACTGGATGGGGTAAATGGATCTTCTCTAGGATCCATTTACCCTGCTACAACTCAATAGGCGCACTACCAAATACTCCAACACTAGGGTTAGAGTTACAATAGATGTCAACTTTATACTGAGTCGATGAACTATCCCCAGGATTAAGGTTTACATCATGACACTCTACATAAATAACTCTGACCATGGTTACTATGTCCCTATTATCACCCAAATCTGTAATATCCACTTTATTGGAAGCACCATTTTTATTTCCTTTAACTTAGCCACCCATCCTCTGACAGTGCCCAGTTCTAGTCAACCAACAGAATCCCACAAGATTATTCATTCAAGCTAGCTCAAAAGAAATTACATCAAAGACTCCAACATCATATACACTTCATCAAGAATAAGGTTTGTCCCAAATCCCAATCAAAATGATCAAAAATAGAGAGAATGGCCTTCTGAACAACAAGTCATCCACCTCTTGAAAGACACAAAACCTTTCATACTGCCAACTTCCTCTCGAGCTTCTTCATAAGGGGCATGCCCCAACCTCCCACAACCCAGCAACAACCCCATGTAAGTGATAGATAGATTCACTTGCGGGTACCGAGGGCTATGGTTGCTTTGGCACAAGCTTTAATCTCTTCATTAATCCAATTTAAAAGGCACAAACAGTTGTCACCAAATATTTCAAGCACTATTGAGATCCCCTTGGCCTTCTCTATACCTCCTTCCACAGAATTCATCAACCTATTGCAAGAATAGAATGGAGACATATACTTGTTTAGCATCTATACCAACCCGAACACCATCCCAGGTTGCCAGATTCATGAAATTACAAAGAAAAGAGATGCAAGGGGACAACCTTGTTTGACTCCCTATGCATGGAATGCCGTATCGATATCGATATCGTTTCGATCCGCCCGGAAATGGATATATCGAGATATATCGACGATATCGGTGGAAATGTCGAAAATGGCGCAAAAGGCCAATTTTTTGGCATTTTTTTCAGAAATTAAGGTCATCCAAGATATTAAAACAACAAATAACGTACAAATACACACTTATGTCACACATATCGATCCATTTATAACCATATATCACACATATCTATATCGCTGCTATCGCACATATCGATCATGTCGATGTTAATAACTTAATGTTGATTCTTGACTTATAAATATTGGAAATGGATTCCATTCAAGTTCTTATAAGTTTATAACATGAAATACTACAAATATACACCTCATAAGTCATAGCACACAGATAATTTATGAGGACTATGGTCCTTAAACTGCCCATATCGGTCATATGACTCATATCGATGGGAATATATAACGAGACAATCATTGTTTGGCATAAAGATTTATCTATATAAAAGCTACAACAACAAATGAGAAATATCCAAATCAATAATTGTGTGGATAGACACCAATTACAAGTCATGAGACAACCCAAAAAGCATTTGGTCATGATCCAATTTATAAGCCCACTTGGGTGTTGAGCATTTACTCGTAAGAACTGAATTCACAATGAATAGTTGGAACTCCGGAAAATAGAACCTTTCTTACATGGAGTCATTATATTCGTGTGAATATAGATGAAATAGTTTTTTATATCGATCTATTTCTGTTATTCTTTTGATTTTTGTTTTGCTCGAGCCGGATGATGAAAAATTATCATGTCTGGTTCCCTCGGGGGATGAATACATAATAATTCACCTATCCCAATAACAAAGAAACCAGATTTGAATGATCCTGTATTAAGAGCTAAATTGGCAAAAGGAATGGGACATAATTATTACGGGGAACCCGCATGGCCCAATGACCTTTTATATATTTTTCCAGTAGTAATTCTAGGTACTATAGCATGTAACGTAGGCTTAGCGGTTCTAGAACCGTCAATGATCGGTGAACCGGCGGATCCTTTTGCAACTCCTTTGGAAATATTACCCGAATGGTACTTCTTTCCTGTATTTCAAATACTTCGTACAGTACCAAATAAGTTATTAGGTGTTCTTTTAATGGTTTCAGTACCATTAGGATTATTCACAGTACCTTTTTTGGAGAATGTCAATAAATTCCAAAATCCGTTTCGTCGTCCAGTAGCTACAACTGTTTTTTTGATCGGTACCGCAGTAGCACTTTGGTTAGGTATTGGGGCAACATTACCTATTGATAAATCTTTGACTTTAGGTCTTTTTTAAATTGATTCAATTGTAACATCATATGGGTATCTAGGGAATAGTTCCTTTAAAGTGAATTTTCCCTAGATACATTCAATTTTTGATTTTATTATGAATTAATTATGCAAATATATTATATGGATCGTGTTGAAAATCAAAAAACGATTTTTTCTTTTTTTCTTTATCTTTAGAAAAAAGATGAAATAATTGCAATGAATTTAAAATGAAAATTTATTTATTTTTAGGTAAATGAATTGCGAAACGCTTTTGTAGAATACTCAATATTTCTTTTACATCTTATGGGCGAAAATATTCAATTTTCATAAGATCTTCTTGACTGTTACTCAAAAGGTCCAATAATGTATGTATATTGGACCTTTTGAGACAATTATAGGTTCTGGAAGGCAATTCTAATTGATCAATAAAAATATATTTCAATGCAATTCCTTTTTTATTTTTCTTTAGATTAGATAATCTTAACAATGTAAAATGAGATGACCTAAAAGGCTAAAACCAAGAATTCCGCGACGGATCTAAATCGGCCCCCCTGCCCTGTTGTCTTTCATAGCGGATTGCGAACTCAATGAACTCGCAGTAGTTTTCCCATGTCATGTACAAGTACATGGCCTTATAATCCATAATATACCGCCTGTATTGGTGGTCATCAATCCCTATGAGTATCCCGAATCGAGGATAAGCATTGCTAGATCCGGTGTCACGAGGTGCACGTCGAGTCTACGAAGTACTAGCTTGCGATCCTCGGGATGACGACAACGGAGTAGGAGAAGATCTTTGCGGAGGAGGAGGACCTAGAGGAGGAGCGTAATACTCAGGGAAGAAACCGAAACTGTCACCACCAAAGAAGCTGCCCTGCCTGAGCTGGCTCTGCTCGGGTTGGCTACCTTGGTAGTTCTCACCGTTGTAGCTGTTATATCCTCCATACCCACTGTTGCTACTATATCCATAAGATGGAGGAGTATACGCCTGAGGAGGAGGAGGAGGAGGTCCAGGTGGAGGAGCAGGAAAGTATTCAGGGAAGACGCCAAATGATCTTTCATCTTGTGAGGTTCCATATCCGCCCATGGGACTGGGTGTTCCTCCACGGTATGGGTTGTCAATGTCCATGCAACTCAACGAACCTACAGATGATATCAAGTCGTCCATGTAGCTATCTGTAGGATGATGGTCACGCCGTCCATATGCATCGTAATTTATAGGTCCTGGACTCGGACTTGGGACAAACTGCCATGTATATTTCCACGTCTTTCCATGTATTCTCGCCCTGACTCGAATCTTGTATCATCACGTGGTCCATGACCACCTGACCCCCCTGAATATGTGTCCCCATCACCTAATCCATCACGGCCACCAACAACATCATCGTCATCATTGTCATCGCTCCCACTGTCATCTTTTGATTTGGATTTGGATTTCGATCCAATAGAGAGAATATCGTCCACAATCGCATCAAGCTCCACACCTCCAAGAGGGTCCATGATTCGCCCAAATCTGGCCATGTAGTCGCCACCATCTGCTCCCATTTGTTGGCTTATATTCTGATCCGGCCTTCCTCCCAGTTGATCGAGCAATGGAGCACCATTGGAATCTAACAACCTCTGCAGAACATCTCCATTTGCATCGTCGTCGTGCATCTTGAAGATATAAGCAAGATCGATGGGGTCTGTGTAGTCCTCTCTGTCATGCCCCTCTCTTGCATGTTTCATCTTCAATCTCAAGTTGTAGTGCACGAAAACAAGATCGTGGAGTCGTTGTTCTCCCAACTTGTTCTGCATCCTCGAATGGTTCAAGTTGAACGTGCTCTAATTTCTCTCACAACCACCGGCAGATGCTGTTTGGGACAATACTTTCACTGCCGCTTTGCGGAGGTTGGGAGCTTCCATCCCATACAGTAACCACCATTCGGCTGCGAAAAATCCAAAAAAGATAAATCATAAATCAATAACAATTAAATTTTTACACATCTTAATCAGACAATCAGTAGACTTAGTTCTTACCAAGAAGAGTACTGCCGCGTCCATTAACCGCGGTTATCCTACCAAAAGAACCCAAGGCATCCCTAAATTATTTAATCTGCACATTAATCAAAACCTTAAGTCATAACATGGTTTGTGCCTCAAAATAATTTTACGGACACATACAGTACTCTGTAATTACATTATACAAGCGTTTTTACGGTCTTACCTCATTCATGCACGAGGTTTGTGCCTTATCGTCCTTGACGAGCTTCTCCACCACAACTTATACAGCTGCTAGAAGGTCAGCATTTGTACCTGTTGGAGTATTCGTCTGTGCGCCCATTGAGTTGTAATAGGGTAAATGGATCATGGAGAAGATCCATTTACCCCATCCAGTGTTTAGTCCCACATCGTCCAGTGGTGGGACTTGGATGCTCTGTAGAGGCTATATAAGGAGCCCCAGACCTCCTGTATCCATTGAGGAAAAGGAATGCAATATCCGCCCCTTTGAGGGCTTCTCCCGTGGTTTCATCCCGCTCCTCACGGAGTAGGATTCCACGTAAAATCTCGCGTTCTTATTCTTGTTCTTTATCTTATCCATGTTACGCTTCCGCTTCCGATTTTCTAACATGGTATCAGAGCGGGTCGATTCTCGAGGCGTTTTGTGTTCGTTATTCTTATTGAGATTCGGTTCAGTTTTCCAATTATTCGATACATGTTGGAGGATTATTATTTCGAATATAAAGTTCCAGATCTCTCGTTCCTCTTTAAGTTCCAGATGGTCTGGACATTCTGCTAGCCAACGATAGGGTTTCGTTTCTGAAACCCTAGTAGATACAATGTCCAGATGCCGCCGATTCGATTGTCCAGAGCCCAAGCGGTATTCTCCTCCGCCTCGGGTTCCTTGCAGCAGCAGGACAGACCTCCAAGGCGTAACACGAAGGAGCCGTGCGCACCTCATCCCTGATCTCACCCCTAGGCGGCTCCCATCTCAATCCAGACGATCTTCCAGCGCCGCATCTCCCTCACGGATCCATCACGCATCTCCAGGCATTATTCCTCGCATCCCTCCAGGGATTCCCGTAGGCGGCGCACCCAGCAGCTCCAAGCGGGCTCCGCTCCTCTCCTGGCGGAGACTCCAGCGGCCTCTAGGCGGAGCCGCACAGGCGCGAGCCTCCAGGCGGGGGGCCAAGATCAGGCGGCCCCACTCGCAGGTCCTGCAGCGTATATACCTCCCTCCAGATCTCGAAACCCCTAGGCAGGAAGCTGGAGCAACATCCTTCATCGCGTGCCCACCGCCCCCCCAGCCATCGATGCATCAGCGAGGAACTCCAGGAGACGAGCAGCCCCTCGGCGGGGCCTCACGCGAGGAGCAGGAAACCCCCAAGTGGGGGGCGACGGCGCTACATAGAAAAAAAATCGAGGGCGGCGGCAGCAGTCTAAGGTTTCGACGTTGGAAAACCCTAAGGGGGGCCCATTGCCCTTCTTATAAAAAAAATTATTACGGCTATTGTTAAAGGGCCCTTTGTGCCGTGATTAGAAAGAAAGGGAGGCTGAAAATTTTTTTTAAAAAAAAAGGAGATGAAGTTGTTGTCTTTGAGCCCAAAGTTGGGCCCTGCTTGAAAATAAAAAGGGGGCTGCTATTGTATGCCCTCGGATGGGCCGTGGTTTGTTAGAAAAAAACAATGAAAAAAAGGAAGAGAAAAGGCGCGTGCGTTTAAAAAAAAAGAGCCGCACGCAATTAAAAAAAAGTTATGCAAAAGCCGTAAAAAAATGGAACGGCTTTAAAAAAAATTATATGATGGCTTAAAAAAAATTAAAAAAGCCGCAAGAAAGTTTTGAATGTTTATTTTCTCCCCATTCTATCTCGTCTTCTCCCAACTTAGTCGACGCTCATTTTCCGACAAGTATGGGAGAAAGGGGGAGTATATATGTAGAGTAACAGGTCTTGTATTCCAGATCCAGATTCAGATACCAATCTCCAGACCAGCCAGTTGATCAGACTCTACAGTTCAGTTTCAGACTCGACGATCATTGTTTCCGAGTCTCCAATTTTAGACAAGCACGAGTGTGCGGTCAATTTCAGATATGCATATGTTGCCATCATCAGTTCGAGGTCCCCATCATTCTTGTTGTTATTCGGCCAGAGTTTTCATGTGAGCCATAGGACTTCAGAGCAGAGGACCATTCCCTTGAGGGCAAGGGTTTTCATGTGGTATCATAGGTACACCAGAGCAGTGCACCATTCTCTGAGCCAGATGGGAGAGACCCAGTTCTCCGACGAGGAGACTTCAGGCGCAGTTTCAGACTCGACGGTCAGATTTCGAATCTTCAGTAGACTCACACTCCAGCCCGTTCGTCCTCCTCACCTGCACGGCATGAGAAGCAACGTCCTCGACTGCAGCAATGTGCGTGTTGGGTTGATATTGACCGTAGTGTCCTGTAGCGTTGAGTTGAGTATCTTTCTGTTTGTTCAAGTTGAGCATTGCATGCTCCAGCTTCAGGGGGGGTGTTGGAGTATTCGTGTGTGCGCCCATTGAGTTGTAACAGGGTAAATGAATCATGGAGAAGATCCATTTACCCCATCCAGTGTTTAGTCCCACATCGTCCAGTGGTGGGACTTGGAGGCTCTGGAGAGGCTACATAAGGAGCCCCAGACCTCTTGTATCCATTGAGGAAAAGGAATGCAATATCCGCCCCTTTGAGGCGTTCTCCCGTGGTTTCATCCCGCTCCTCACGGAGTAGGGTTCCACGTAAAATCCCGCGTTCTTATTCTTGTTCTTTATCTTTTCCATGTTACGCTTCCGCTTCCGATTTTCTAACAGTACCAAGACTGTTCTTGTATTGGTATTTCAGATTCAAGTAATATGCTGGGGACGAACAAATCTCAAATTTTAACCATTCAGAAGTACATACCTACAGAAATGGGTTAAAAAAACTAAATGGATAATAAAACCATGGAAGGAAATATCGCCGATATATCAATATCGACATGGGATTGATATGGGCACCGATATTGCGATATATCCCGATTTCCAGGCATTTTCTTCACAAAGGCTTGTCGATATGGACGATATTTCGGCGATATATCGTCGATATATCGTCAAAATATCGTATCGATACGATATCGAAACGATATCGATACGACCTTCCATGAATAAAACATACCAGCCTTGTGAAGAGGATGTGAGAGCATCTTGGACCATCGTTTGTCTATAATGTCCAACCATGCCTTAAATCCTCTCCCAACTGCTTCTCTAACCTTCTCCCCCATTCAACGCATTACCTCGTAGATGACTCCCATAGTTGGCTTCTTATCCCCATCTACGATATGCAATGCAGAAACAACATGTTCCATTATTTTTGTGACCCTTGTCACGTCATCCCAGAAATGGAGATCATTGATGATTGTCCCCACTCTCCTTCCTTCAGTTCGAGCTTCTGGGTTCTCAAACCATTCACCTTGGCAGCACATGTTCTTCAACCCTGCCTTGTGCTATTTGAGGCTTTGCAACGCTATAAAATTGGTTGCAAAGCGTGTGATCCCAGGCCTCACCAACTCACCATTGTATGCCCGCCTCATCAAAGCCAACACTTTGGAATGGTTGTAAATAAAAGTCGTGATCGCTCGTGCTTGTTCCATCGCCTTAACGACAAGCTTCCTCTTACTGAAGTCCTTCAGAATCAGATCTATGCAATGCGCAGCACACGGTGTCCAAAAAATGCCGTAGCTGCTGGACTTCATTATTGTTTCTCCTGCTTTCTTAAAGTTGTTGCCGTTGTCCGTCACAATCTGTACGATGTTCTCTTTCCCAACGTTCTTCAGCAACTTCATCAGGTACTTGTAGTCCTTGACATGTTCAGAAGCATCGACGGATTTAAGGAAAATCGTCTTACCGTCGTAGTAAACGAGGAAGTTGATGATCTGCTTCCTCATATAACTTGTCCAACCATCACACATTAGTGTCACGCCGTACTCTGGCCATCTCTTCCTCAGGTTCGAGATGTACTCGTTCATCTCCTCCTTCTCCTGCGCAAGATACTTGTTCATCAACTCTTTGGCACTTGGAGCCTTCACTCCCGTTCCAGCTGTGGCGATCTCATCAATGGCGTGTTGTAAGAAAGGTCCACTAGCGACATGGGCTGGGATGTTCTACCCAAAGAAGAGATTGCCGATGGCCCTGCCCACTCTCTCTCGTGCATTGATGAACATCCCCTTCACCGTCTTTTGCTTCGGGTCCTTGCTTGGCTTGTACTGCATTAACCCACTCCTCGTCAAGAATGATTTTAGTCCCTTCCCCTTGTGTTTCTTAGTGGGTGGTGGTACTGGTGCACCTCCACCGCCACTCCCACCAGCACCGGGGAAGCTGCCGCGTGTACTAGCGAGTTCTCTCCTCTCAAGCTCGCTCCTCATGGACTCTTTTGTCGCCCTCCTGTACGCACTCCTCTCCGCTTCGGTCTGAACGTCATCGAGGTAGACAAAGTCCTCGTCGTCTGAATCTAAGAGGACATTGAACTCCTTCTCAAACATGAACTCCTTGAACTGTTCATCCCGTCTTGACTTCTCCACATCCTTCTTCTTTTTCCCCTCCATGCTGGCCTTCACCAAGTCCTACACGTCTTTTGGACATCGAGTGCACTTGGCAACATTTTTATTGCTGCCAACAAGGTCATGCTTCAGTCTAGTAATACCCCCTCCTCCCAGCCTCTTACCACAGAAGTTGCATTGCGGTTTCGCTTTGTTGTCATCTGGAGTGGTGGCATACTTCCAACCAATCTCTCCACTTTCGAAATCCATCTGTCCATTAGAACCATTAGAGTCTGAACCGGAGTGTGCCATGATCTTGAATCCTTAATCTGAAAAAACACAAAAAAATTCAAAAGCCCCAAAATTGAACACCAAATTACTCAATAATTTGATCAATTAATTTTACTATTTTCGGATTTAATTAATTACCCCAAATTACCTAACATAAATCACCACGAAAAAAATTAAACTAAATCTAAATCATGAGATCCAAGTCCATCCTACCATAACATCACCTAATAAACCCAAAAAATCAAAAGCCCCAAAATTGAACACCAAATTACTCAATAATTTGAAGAATTAATTCTACTATTTTCGGATTTAATTAATTACCCCAATTTACCTAACATAAATCACCACGAAAAAAATTTAAACTAAGTCTAAATCATGACATCCAAGTCCATCCTACCATAACATCACATAATAAACACCAAAAAAACCAAAAGCCCCAAAATTGAACACCAAATTACTCAATAATTTGAAGATTTAATTCTATTATTTTCGGATTTAACTAATTAGCCCAATTTACCTAACATAAATAACCACAAAAAAATTTAAACTAAGTCTAAATCATGAGATCCAAGTCCATCCTACCATAACATCACCTAATAAACACCAAAAAACCAAAATTAAACACCAAATTACTCAATAATTTGAAGAATTATTTCTATTATTTTCAGATTTAATTAATTATCCCAATTTACCTAACATAAATCACCACGAAAATTTTTTAACTATCTCTAAATAATGAGATCCAAGTCCATCCTACCATAACATCACCTAATAAATACCAAAAAATCAAAAGCCCCAAAATTGAACACCAAATTATTAAATAATTTGAAGAATTAATTCTATTATTTTCGGATTTAATTAATTACTTCAATTACCTAACATAAATCACCACGCAAAAATTTAAACTAAGTCTAAATAATGAGATCCAAGTCCATCCTACCATAACATCACCTAATAAACCCAAAAAAACCAAAAGCCCCAAAATTGAACACCAAATTACTCAATAATTTGAAGAATTAATTCTATTATTTTCGGATTTAATTAATTACCCCAATTTACCTAACATAAATCACCACGAAAAAAAATTAACTAAGTCTAAATCATGAGATCCAAGTCCATCCGATCATATGAGTACCTAATAAATCCAAAAAAAACCAAAAATCGCAAAATTAAACACCAAATTACTCAATAATTTGAAGAATTAATTCTACTATTTTCGGATTTAATTAATTACACAACAAGACTTGACAAAAATCAACATGGAATATTGTTTCCTATGCCTAAAACATGTAATCCAAGTTATCAAACTATACTCATTCCAATCAAGAACAAAAGCCCTAAGAAATTTTGAAATTTTACTCACTAATTGAGAGAAGATCATAGGATTCATACCTCAAAGACTCAAAATGCAATGGAGATGGAAGAAGGAAGGCTTGGAGCTCCAAATTTCGGTGTTGTCGATATGGGGCGTTATGCCAATTTTATATCCGAAATGAGCCGACATGGGCCCTCCATTTCGTGCATGTAAAGAAACGAATATGCTAAGTGTCGGCGATATATCGCCAACAAACGATATATCGCCGATATATCGCTGACACCCGGTATTTGGATATATATATATATAATAATATCGATATCCCGACCCCATCGATACCGATATATCGGCGATAAACGGCCTTCCATGTCCCTATGAGACAGGGAAGAAACCTCTCTCGATGACCATTCACCAAGATCGACTAAGAAGTTGTAGCAAAGCATCTCTTCGTCCAGTTGACTCATATGTTTGGGAACCCTCACTTCTAAAGTGATGCCTAATAAAATTCTAGTCAACGCAATCATAGGCCTTTGTGAAATCCACCTTCAACGTCAAGCATTTAATCTTTCGCATCTTCGAGTCTACTTGTCCATCATACATGAAAGAATCTAAAGAGGCGAAACAATGTTATTGAGGTTCCCATGTAATCAACTAACCCTGCAAAATGGACAAATGGTATTTAACAGCAATAAGCATGAAGTCCTCCACATGGGCCTGACTTCCTTTGGAAAAAAATAAGCACCTTATTCAGCCCATCAAAACCAGAATTTCCACAGTTGATCTCCTTCATAAGCTCCATAATATCTTTCTCCACAACATCTCATAAAAGGATCGAAAAGGCATTAGGTCTAGGAGACCCATCCACATTCAAATCATACACTACCCTCCGAACCTCCAAAGCATCAAACTATCTTATCAACTCCTCGGTTTGGTTCGAGGAGTTCCTACCATCACATGCCCCAGCCTGTACCACCTACCTTTTTAAGTGTGTTTGCATAGTTCCAGAAAATGCTCTACCGTAGCCATCCCAATCTTCGGCTCGATATGGATTCAGTGCCCATGACAGCCAAATGAAGTAACTCACAGAAACAAAATAAATTTCTTGTGTAGATTATTCAATACCAGGAAGGTTCGGCTTAAGATCAACAGTCAGCTGTAGAGCAACCAAGGTGTTGTCTATGTCTCTTGTTCCTAAGACAGCTCTGGAGTCGCCAAGATTTCCAATTACAACTTCAGCCCCCTGAAACATAAACAAGAAGTCCCCAGTTTTGAAATTTTAACACCCTATAGTAGTTCCATGGAAGATAAAAAGCTATCAAAATTAAAGTATGCTTCAGAGGATCATGCTACTGTTTGTAGTAGAATTTCTGATCACAAATTTGAAGTGAAATGATATGTGAAGAGACAAGGAGAAAGATTATGAGTCCAAAATCTTTGGAACTAAGATGTTTACTCTCACAATTTGCAACTTCATGTTTAGATTCCTAACCTGCAACGGATACAGCAGCTCCCTCACAACCGAATGCATTGTTTGACTCCACAATTATATGTGAATGAGTGCAGGTAAAGAACAGAAGCGCATCCAATACCTGCTTAATTAAGGTTACAGAAGTAGTTCCACTGCAGAAACAGTTGATTCTTGAATTCTTCTTCAGTTCTCTGTCCATAACATCATAGGCTTCCAAGAGAGATTTCTTAAGGGCTAAGTAAATCTTAGAATGCTGTTCTGCTTCGTTGAGATCTAGAGTATGTGAGCCGTTGGTTTCAGAGCCATTTGGCGCATTGCATTCATATGCAGTTTTACACAAGCCCATGCTTCGTTGATTTTCAGCTACGGTCTTCCCGTCCCACAGAGCACTAAGCCTCAAAGGTAAAGAACTTCTCACTTTCCTTGCAACCATGTGCCCATAGGGTCCATGACCATCGAAGACCCCACAAAAGGTCGTACCCTCCCTAGATCCAAAATTCTGGAAGCAGTGAGAAAAGCCATTATAACACATGTAAACAAAACATGACAATCTAACAACTATAGTTTACAAAAAGGATGAAGAACTATAGCAAATACATGTCTGTTAAAAAAACCAGCAAGTTCTTGGCCGCATATTTACTAGCTCGGCATAAAAGATTGTTTACCTAACAATTCGATGAAAAAGATCAAACTAAATTTTAACTGCAGACCAAATTCTCTCCATCTACTTCCGAGATAAATATAGTTACCAAGATATTGCTCTTTGATAACCATCTTCCAAAATCTAATAATAAATGACGTTTCTTTGAGCGATCGTAAATTCCTTATCAAAAAAATAATTACCCAACAACAACACCATCCTTTCCGATCAGGTTGTCGACACAATTCTTCTAGTGGTTAGGCTTGTTCGTTTCGGCATGTCGTTTAACCTTTTTATTTGCAGCCACTCATTTTTTTCCGTGTTCTTTTAATCATGTACGCATCAACTGCATTCAAATCGTGCATACTTGCAGGAGGCAAACGACAAATTTGAGCCGCAGCTCACTTGCAAAGACCCAAATGCCGAAACAAAACCAGAGGAGTACACGATCGGTAACAAACACTCGAAATGGGCACAATTACAAATACGAGTGATCCTAACAAGCAGTAAGTTGGAGCAGAACCTCCCAGACGATCATGGCGTCCTGGTTGATGCCCTTCTTGCCCTGCTTGGTGAAGAGGGAGGCACAGTCGGTGGCGCCATTGGAGCAGAGCCTCCCCTGGGCATCGGCGAGCCTCTTCCTGTCGTCGGCCTTCTTGCCCCGGGGGGATCCCCCGTCATCGAAGCAGGACCCGAGGCGGAGGGCCCTGAGGATATCTCGGAAGCAATCCAGGATATCTCTGGCGATCTGAGAGAGCCCTAATTGGGTGGTGGGACGAGCGGGAGTGAGAGATTTTGGAAACACTGCGGCAGCCTGCGAGAGAGAGATGGTCTGTCCGGAATGGACGAGGGGTTCCGAGTCTTCCGCCACCAGGGGAATCTATGTACGATGTTGCCTCGGGGTTAAATTGCATCTAAACCCTCCTATGTTTCTTATTGCTCCTCCCGCATTTAATCCCAAAGCCCGAGATTTTTTGAACCTCCGTGATCACCGTTCAACACAATCGACATCGGACGGCCCACGGGTGCATGATGGAGTATGTTGGGTGAGGGCAACGACAACAAGAAATCCTCTCAAACCCAAAATATTTGGATTTATTATATATGCCCATCTTAGATATTAATATCAGATCTCTCCCTTTTTTTAAATATCAATTATACCCCTACTTTCTTGCAGCTTATCACATATACCCATCAAGTTAATTGTCATCCATCCGCGCATCAAAACGGATGTTAACTTTTGCACATAAGGGCCCGTTCGGTTCGGGAATAAGCAGGAATAAGGATTGGGAATAAGAAGAACAAGGGTATTCTTTGTTTGGCTGGAAAATAGGAATAAGGAGAATAAGGTGAAATAGAGGTAGGTAAGGTGTAATAAAGATAAGAATAAGAGTGAAATAAGATGGAATGAGGAGGAATAAACGTACTACGGAAAACCGTGTCGGATGGAGAATAGACCCCTTATTCCAGGGCCTATTCTCCAAACGAACAGGCCCTAAGAGTAATTAGAAATAAATATCTACTGTAGATATGTAATTTTACAGTAAACACCTTCTTTATGTTCTTCATCTTCCTTAAATCCATCGCCATCCCCCCCTCCCCCCCGATCTCATCCGCCCCAAGCCCCCCAACCCTCCTCCTCCTGCCCCAACCTCCTCCTCATAGGGCTCCCTCCAGCCCCTCTTTCGTTGCCCCCCGCCTCCTTCGCCCCCTTACTTCACCGTCACGAGACACCTAGTGTTGGGAGCTCGAGACGCCAAGAGGCTCTTCTGGTTGTGCAGTTCTGTTGCAGCAACGAGGCAGAGTTGAGGGATGATGAGTCAAATTTGATGGTGAGAATGGGTATGAGGCGGACAAGATTTGTTGGTATCCCCTCTTGAAAGGGCTGAGGGGGATGATAGTATCAGGGAAGGGGACAAGCGAGAGGGGGATGAGGGGCATCTCGAGGATGTCTGTGAGAGCAGTAGCGGATGGTTTGGTGGCAACAACAAGAGGAGGGTGCATGCAGTTGGTCAAGAAGGAGGCGAGTGAGCATGGGGGGATTGTGGCTGGGGGAGGAGGTGAGGGTTCCGGCTCGAGCTCGATGAGTTATACTCGAGCTTAACTCGATAAGCGCTAATGAGCCGAGCTTAAGATACTATTAGTATGAGTTCAAATCAGATAAATGACCCGTGAAGGTTATTTAGTTGACTTCGAGTTGAACACGGCTAAACTCGCTAACTCGATTTGATTTTATTAGTTTTTTTATATATTTCCAATTCCATATGGATATACATGAGGAATGAGGAGAAAATGGTGCAACACTTGCATGTTATTAGAGTTGTGTGATATTTATACGTACTTGTATTATATGTCAATTTTTTTTATAGATTATTAAATGCATATGAGAAAATGCATTTATATACCGTGTCAAAAAACTCAAACATTATTATTATTATTATAAAGGATGTTCTTAATAAATTCAATTTATTTTTATAGAAAATTTACAAACAATCATTATTAAATCAATCTATACATGCTCATTAAAGAGGCTCGTACGCCAACTCGAACTCAACAAGTTGGAATTCCAGTTAGCATCCCCAGACTCGAAACTTATCAAGTTCGAGCTCAGGTCCAAGTTCAGTTATCAAGTTTGAGTCTAAGCTGGGGGTTGTCTTGACTCACTCATCTCCATAAAAGCACCCCTAGTTTTCGGTTATGCCCCATTATCCACGTCATGGTTTGAATAAAACTATGGTTTAGTTCAACTCATTGACGATCAAATTAACAGAAGGGCACGAGTGATAACAGAGCAAGAAGTCATGCACACAACTGATATTCCAAAAATAGAACGGACATAACTGATATTGCAACATCTAAGAGATGCACAAATGTAAAAAATAAAAAAAATGTAAAAAAAGACTCAACCAAAGATACATGTGTTTCTTTGGAACAAATATACACCCATATATTTTAATTTCATTCACATCGACTAAAGATTTTCTAAAAACAATAACAACCACATGATTAGGTCAAAGAAGAAGTACACATCGAGTTCATCATTATCTTGTTGATGGGTCAACATTACTTTCCTTCCTATCCCATCATATGAGAATGGAAGTGTGCAATTGATATTTTGGGAAATAAATTCCACGGATCCTTTTCAAGTCAGATATTTTGGGAAATAATTAAAAGACTATGTTGGATGAGATAAGGAAATAAGGATGTTGGATAAATAAGATTTATACACCAATCATCATGTTTAGTTGATATAAAAGGATAAGAAAAGTAATTATACTAAGACAGAGACATGATGTATGATATGTAATGATTTGACCACTTTGCCGTATGATAGTTTATTTTCAAATAAAGTCTCCTTAATTATCTCGGGATACGAGAATATTATCCCGGATTTTGTTGATCCACCCTTTCGAAAAAATAGATAATAAATAATACGTGATAATGGAAAGGTAAAATTAATCCATCATTTTTGTTTGGTTAATTTAAAGATAATGATGAATGTTGTGATCATGTTGTGACCACTTATTCTTTAGTCGAGATAAAGTTTTCGTAAAGTTTTCTCAATTCAGGATAAGATAACCCATTTGATTGTTAGAATATCTTATTATTTCTGCATAATTCTGGAATAACCAAAGTAATGCTTCTATCCAGATGATTGTTGTGTGGTAGGAGTTCAATTTTTTGGTTAGAAGTCAAAAGGAAAATCTAGATTATAATCACTAAAGAATATCTAAGGTGGCAAGATAAGGTTCTCTTTGGATGGTTGTGGGAGTTCATACAAATAAAATGGACATATAATGGCAGATATTTTTTCAGAAATATATGTATGTATATGTATGTATGTATGAAGAAAGGGAGCCTACTCTATGAAGCATGTAACCTTATCTACTTTATGTCTTGATCAATTTTATTTTATTTTTCTTTGAAAATACTACTATGAATTTTCATCACTATATCCCCCTGATATGCCATTCCAATCTCGTCGGAAATAGAAATCCTTATACCCTCCATCTAGAACAAGTAATTTTAATAGTCTTAGAATTGTTGTAATCGACATGTTCTGGATGGAGGGCATAGGAATATCTGTTTCTGACGAAACTGAAACGACATATTAGAATGATATATTTATGAAAATTCATGATGGTATTTTATAAAAAAAAAATAAAAAATGTCAAAAATAGGCATGAAGTAGGCAACATTACCTACTTCATGAAGTAAGCTCCATTTCCTCTCTCTCTCTCTCTATATATATATAGATATATAGATATATATATATAGAGAGAGAGAGAGAAGAGATCCTACTCCATGGAGTATGTAACTTACCTACTCCATTTTCAATTTTTTCGAATTTTTTTTATTTTTTTTTTGAAAAACACTTTCATGGATTTTCAAAACTATATCCCTATAATATATCATTCAAATTTCATCAGAAAAAGAGACTCTTACGGCCTCCATCCAGACAGTCATTTTTTAACGGTCACAATTTTTTGTATTTTTCATGTTCTTGACGGAGGCCGTAGGAGTTTCTGTTTCTGACGAAATTCGAATGACATATTAAAGGGATATAGTTATGAAAATCCATGGAAGTATTTTTCAAAAAAAAAAGAAAAAAAAGGGAAAAAAAAGAAAGTGGAGTAGGTAAGTTACCTACTCCATGGAGTAAGATCCCTTTCCTCATATGTGTGTGTGTGTGTATGAGTTAAATGAGGCTACTCCCTGGGAGTAGCTAACGGGCTACTCCCACCTCTATTTTCCCCACATTTTTTTTATTTTTTTGGAAAATAAAAATATGTATATTCATCATTATATCCCTCTAACATGTCATTCCAATTTCGTCAGAAACATAAACTCCTATGCCCTCGATCTGGAGGGGGTCATCTTCAGTAATTCTGAGACCGTTAAAATTTGACAGTCTTGATGGAGGGGATAGAAGTCTCGAATTAAGTCGAATTTTTAATGACACTATGGTGACATATTGTGATCTAAATTCCAATATATTTCATTTCGGAAAAATAAAAAAAATACAAGGAAAAAGGGGTGGGAGCATGTAAGTTAGCTACAACCAGGGAGCATACTCCTTTTTCCATTTATATATAGGTTTAAATGAGGCTACTCCCTGGGTGTAGCCAATTGGCCACTCCCACCCTTATTTTTCCTCTATTTTTTTATTTTTTTGGAAATAAAAAAAATGTATATTCATCACTATACCCCCCTAACATGTCATTCCAATTTCGTCAGAAAAAAAGACTCATATGCCCTCCATCTGAAGGGGGTCAATTTCAGCAATTTTGAGACCGTTAAAATTTGATAGTCTTGATGGAGTGGATAGAAGTCTCGAATTAAGTTGAATTTTGAATGACACCATGGTGACATATTGTGATCTAAATTTCAATAGGTTTCATTTCAGAAAAATAAAAAAAATACAGGGAAAAGAGGTGGGAGCATGTAAGTTGGCTACAACCAGGGAGCATATTCCCTTTTCCCATATATATGAGGAAAGGGAGCCTACTTTGTGAAGTAGATAACCTTACCTATTTCACATCCATCTTTAGCATTTTTTTTATTTTTTTTGAAAAATTCTTCTATGGATTTTCATAACTATATCCCTCTAATATGTCATTCAAATTTCGTCAGAAACAGAGACTCCTACGATCTCCATTCAGAACAGGTAATTTACAACAAATCTAAGGCCGTTAAAAATACCTATTCTGGATGGAGGCTATAAGAGTCTCTGTTTCTGACAAAATTTGAATGACATATTAGAGGTATATAATTATGAAAATCCACGGTGGTATTTTTAAAAAAAAGTAAAAAAAATGCTAAAAATGAATGTGAAGTAGGTAAGTTTACCTACTTCACAAAGTAGACTCCCTTTCCCCCCTCTCTCTCTCTCTATATATATATACATATAGGGAAAAAGGAATATGTTTCCTGGGTGTAGCTAACTTACAGGAGGTTCCCAGCCCTTTTCCCCTGTATTTTTTTATTTTTCTGAAATGAAATCTATTTGAATTTAGATCACAATATGTCACCACAGTGTCATTCAAAATTCAACTTAATTCGAGACTTTTATCCCCTCCATCAAGACTGTCAAATTTTAACGGTCTCAGAATTGCTGAAATTGACCTCTTTCAGATGGAGGGCATAGGAGTCTCAGTTTCTGACGAAATTAGAATGTCGTGATAGGGGAGATATAATGATGAATATACATATTTTCATTTTTCAAAAAAATAAAAAGGGAGAAAATGGGGGTGGGAGTAGCCAATTGGCTACACCCGGGGTGTAGCCTCATTTAACCCATATATATAGGAAAATGAGGCTGCTCCCGCCTCATTTTTCCCCCATTTTTTATTTTTTTAGAAAATAAAAATATGTATATTCATCATTATATCCCTTTAAATATGTCATTCAAAATTCGTCAGATACAGAGACTCCTATGCCTTCCATCTAGAACATGTAATTTTTACGGTCTTAGAGTTGTTGTAATCAACCTGTTCTAAATGGATAGCATACGAGTCTCTGTTTCTAATGAAACAAGGATGACATATTAGAGGGGTATGGTGATGAATACACATATTTTTATTTTCCAAAAAAATAAAAAAAATAAAAGGAAAATGAGGTAAATGGAGCGAGATCAGCCCATTTTCCCACGTATATGCCAACAATCGATATTCATTGCATTTTCCATATATTTTTAGTAAAATGTGCTCTACTGATGATAATTATCATAAATAAATATCAAGAAAAAGTTAACCAGTCATCATTGTAACGAATACTCGTCAAGCAATATATAAACAAATATCACGATCCTTTCAAGCATACACGATGATCATCTTCTAATGAATAACATTCACCGAAATTGAAATAATATCGAACGAGGGATTATATAATATAAGGTCGTCAAGAATATCAGTTGTCATAACGTTCATATTGCTGGTTTCACGTCATTTTAAATAATTCAAAAAGACGGGCATCATTTTTGTTTCAAATTATACCTTGACCGATTGAATGAGATTCCGATTTCGTCCGAACACAAATGACATTATTCCATATCCTTCCAAATCTATTAGTTATTTATCATTCCTTTGGGTGTTGGTTCTTTAATTGCAAATACGTTTAATTAGTTCGTAGTTTTCAACCTACAAGAGGCCATTGTTAAGCAACTCGTCCCACCTACTCCAGAATTTCAAAAGATCTAATAAATCTGCGCGAGTTCTCCACGAACATCGAATACGGTTGAATACACCGTGTATGAAACATCTTTAAGAACACGAAGCAGCATGCTAAAAAATCTGATACTTGAAATTCTACGACATATGACATTGTGGCTTTTCTACGTGAGAGCAGATCGTCTGTTGTAATCCCAGTTACAATAGATCTGCTGTAATTTCTTTTTTTTTCTTTTGCGATTTTGATTTCAAAATCCAACCTTATAGATTGAAAATTGGGTTAACGCTCTACATATCATCCACATTTCACCATAATTAGAGATTATTTGCTATTTTATCTTAATATTCCAAGATCCAGGCAATATTTAAGCAACTTAAATTCCATTTAAAAATGACCCGTATCTTGGAATATTAAGATAAAATAGCAAGTAACCTCCGAATTACGTGAAATTTGGAGGATATGTAGAGCATTAAATGATGATTCAATATATAAGGTTAGATTTTAGAATCGAAATCGCAAAAGAAAAAAAAGAAATTACAATAGGTATACTATAACTGGGATTACAATCGACGATCTGCTCTCTTTCTACATAGCTCGTGCAATACGTAGTTTATCTCATGCAGTCTTTACTGCATTTATATATAGCCCAATTCACCGAAAAAAAATAGTGGGTCAAAGAAAATTAATGTAAATGGTATTTGTCATGCATGTTGCATGTCCTATTTGTATATAATATAATTGATCATAAAAGGGTTCAATTGGGGCTGCCCTCTTGTTGGCTGCCCCGGTCACATTTTCGGATTTTTTTTTATTTTTTTTTCAAAAATATCACCATGTATATTCATCTATATAACTTCTTATATGTCATTCGAATTTCGTCAAAAACAGATACTCCTATGTCCTCTATGTAGAATAGATCGACTGCAACAATGTTTAGACCGTCAGAGTTATTTGTTCTAGATGGAGGGCATAAGAGTCTTTGTTTTTGACGAAATTGGAATGACATATTGGAGGAATATATATAGATGAATATACATGATGGTATTTTCAAAAAAATAAAAAAATTACAGAAAAATAAATGCCTGAGAAACCTCATTTTTTCCATCATAAAAGGTTGTAGCATTCCATGCATGTCCTAAATTTTTCAGTCATTGCATTATTAATGCATCAGGTTGCAATAAATTGAAAGGAAACTTATCTCTGAAATTATGCCTCCAGTTTTTTGCAATTTTCCATGTATTTTTATAAATTCTCGGCAGCATCATTTCGTTATTGTAATTTAGGGGTACATGTGTGACAACGGAAGGGTACAACTTCAAATTTGGTAAGAATAAAAGAGTACACGTGTGATTGGAAAATGAGTCAAGGCATAAGTGTTACTGGAAAAACTCTGAAGGGCACAATTGCAAAAACCCATAGATAAGGCTTACATGTTATGAGATGTGGCGCTCATTTTTACTTAAAAAACATATTATGAGAAGGGATTTTTACCCGGCAGACCCTGGAAACTATGCTAATTGCCTCTACGATCTTTGAAACAACCTAATTCCCCTCTCAACCTCGTAAATTGGTCAACTCTTACCTCATGAACCCTCCGAGTAATCTGTTTGAAGTCCATGAAGGTTCTTGTGATAATTTATAAGATCGATGAGGTAATTATATTGTGCAAAAGGTCGTAGAGATAATTTAAAAAATTCAAAAGTCCGTCGGGTAAAAATCCCTTACGAGAATGTAAAACAGGATTTTTTTTATATTTTTATCGTACGACGTTTGCACGGGTCGAAGACAGGTGCGGTAATGATTTCTTTTTCCTCAAGTTGGTGAAATATGTGGGCCCGACTATTAAGCATAATAAATAGAGAGAGAGAGAGAGAGAGCCCACTTGGGTGGATGTGAGGATAATGTGCATCGTCGATTCTATTAAAAACTAGTGTATGATCCCGTGCTTCGCGGCGGGTTGGAACGAATACAATCATTTATATATCTTTAAAATTATAGAATCTAAGAACATACACGAACATCCAGACTATAATGATGGGATCAACTACTGTCATAATCCCTAAAGGAGAGACAATGATGCAATCCCTAAAGGAGAGACAATGATGTCTTACTGAGTGCATACAGTGTCAAATATAAGATTCATGATCTTTCACAATTGTACAATCGTGCTTAGGATGCGTCGAGATGGATCATATTATATTTTGTGAAACATTATATTTTGTGAAACTTTATTCAATTTGGAATTATATAGTATATGTATAGGGTTAAATGGGGTTGCCCCCTAAAAGGAGCTAACTTGATTCCCCCGCACCATTTCACTCGTTTTTCTTTTTGAAAATTTCTTCTGTGAAATCACTATATTCCTATATTATGCTATTCAAATTTTATGCGAAACAGAGACTCATACAGCCTCCATCCAGACATTCATTTTTTATTCTGTCAAATGTTTTTATGTTTATATTATGTATAGTATTTTTATTGTATATTTATCATGATAAAATAAGAGGGCCTTCTGCAATTTTACAACCCGTAAAATATTTTATTTCAAGTACCCCTTTGAATGTATAGAGACACGTAGATTAGAACATGCAAATATAACTCATAGACATATATACTCATGTGTATATCATAAAATATGAAATATGTGGAGAGAGATATTACATGAACCAAACATGACAGAGGAATGGAACAAAATGAAGTGTATCAGATATATTGTAATCTCTCCTGGACTCCAGCCATCTCAAGAACGTATACGACAAAGTTCCTAATTAGCTTCCATCTTTGTCTTCCTCGTCCACCTACTCATCATCATCATTATGAGCAACCCATCTTGACTCCGTAGAGTCCATCCTCACCAAAGAGTGCCATGGTGTTTCATTTCTGTCAACACCCAGAAACCATTAGATCCAAACCACAAATTCACTGTGACCAATCTAGAGATCGAAAGGACGAACTGCTAGATCGACAGAGGTGTAAGTTGTTTCTTTGGTTTGTATAAAGGCATATTGAGCTGAAGATATCGTATGAAAAGAGTCCAACTTGAGTAATGCAGCGAAATGCCCATTCATAGTGTTGTAACTCCCAGTGAATTTTCAGTAATAAGCTGTGTGGCCAAGCCTTCCAAATATCATGGAGAATGTCAAGAAAGAATGAAATTAGTCAGTCTCTTCCAACGTGATACCCTCCTTAGTGATGACATGTTACACATATTTGACTTAGGTATTGTAAACTCGACTTTTAGAGTACTTGTTATGAAGATTGTTAGGAAGTAAAACCACAAAAACTTCCTGCAATTATCGTAAATGACGAAAGAACAACTGACTACATATCACTATATCAAGAAAAAATACCACCACAAGCTCCTCCTGGATGTGACCATCTCCGGGAGCTGGAGGAATGGTACCATGGAAATTTTGGCGACACCCTCAAAGATGAGTTCCTTCGGAGGCTCAAATGACCCAAACATGTAATCGTAGAAAGATGCTCAACCACACCAGTGGTACATGTCCTTCCTTCAAGACATTCACCCCACATCTTTACCTGAAAAGGTGGGCTCTTGGACAACTCGAAGTGTCTAATGATCAATTTCTTGATGTTGGTAGCAAAAAATTGGCAACATTTTTTGAAATACTTCAGCATATCAGCTTACATCAAACCACACCACACTCAGTTGTGCATTTCCACAAACAGTTTCAATGCAAAAGTCGTTGCCGATACTTAACAAAAAAATGTGAGAAATTTAAGGGCTTTGAGTGTTGGGTGGTCGATTTCTCGAGGTCGGTAGCTAAAATTCTGCAACTTTTTTTTAGAAAAACACATTCAAATGGGAGGGTTTGCTGCTGATAATGGTGAGGCAGCTGCTGCTTACCGGATTAGAGGAGGCACACGAGGGTGAGAAAAAGAGTTAGTAAATGTTTTTGGGGGCCACATAACTCCAGGTCAAGTTTTGTGTACCTCGAGCCAACCCATTACTTTTAGCTGACTGAAGCTCCTAGCTTTGTCTCTTCTTCAGCCCTAGCATCTGGAGGTCGAAATCGAGTCATCATCAAGCACCTGGAGCTGCAAAGGACGACACCACGTCGAGAAGCACTTAGTCTTCATTTGCAGATACGATCGAATCCACCATTTGGAGCAGATGAAGCAATCGTCTGGAGAGTCACCATTCTCGACATAAGCACCAACCTGATGAGGCTGAGGGATAGCGTATGAAGGGAAGAGAGGTTGGTGAGGGCGACTGAGGGGAAGATGCTATGGATGTCGATTATCCCTTTGAGGCCACTTTTACCACCCAATAATGGCGGAGGGGACATGACGCTCTACCTCGTATCGCTGCTCTTCTTCTTCCTCAGCTGGGTACTCGTTTCCCGTCCACCTCATGTCGTTGCTCCTCTTCTTCATCGTCTGCAGCTGGGTGCTCGTCTTCCCCCCTTGCTGCCACCTCCCCATACCCGTCGCAAAGAGGAGATACACAGAAGGTGGGAGAGTGTACATGAGGAGGGATACAGAGCTCTTCTTGATGGGAGTAGAGAGAGAGGGGTAGGAAGAAAGGGGGGATGAAAGGGGTCGTGGGAGGTGGAGAGAAAGAGAGAGAAATGGGAGAAATGCACATGTCGGATTGAAATGTGGAAAAGGGAGAAACATGAGAAGAGAAACAGCACATGTCCTGTCGATTGAAGGGGAGGGGTTTCTGGAGAGTCGACACGGGATTGAGAACGGGAATGGAGAGCAGAGGAGGAGCCACGTGGTCGTGACGAGGGAAGAAGTTGGAGGAACCCAATTTTAGTATCTTTAATAGATATTTGAGGGATAATATCAACACGCAAGCAGAGGTGAGGCTTTTGGCAAAAGGATGTATGATGCCTTTTTTCTGCACCTTGTAAAAGCACCCACAACTTTCTGAAAGAAACCTTCTTTTAGTTTTGAAAAATTTCTAATCAGGATAATTCATTCAATCATTAAAAGAACATACAGAAGTGTCCTCGCAAGAGGAGAGAACAGATTGCTCCCTACAAGATGAGGGCAACAAGATGATGGGAAAATCAAATAAAAAGAACAACATAGAAATACAGAATAGAGAAGGATGTCACCCACTACGGGGAGACTAGTCACCTCAGCAGTGTCGTTCCTGATATTTTATTTTGTAGGCTGATATTTTGTAGGCTCTAGGCAAAAGAAAAAAGTAGGCTCTTATAGATAATTTCGGTGAATAATGTGCCCTTATATAATTCCATTAAATTTTGTATTTTAACATTGAGTTCTTTACTGAAAATTCAATTCCATAAGGGTCCATTTTTCTTTGAGTTGTTTCATAAAAAAATGAATTCCGTAAGAACTCATTTTTTAACGAATTGTTTCATAGAAAAATTCGATTCCATAAAGACTCATTTTTTTGACGAATTGTTTTACTGAAATTTGATTCTACAAAGCCCCATTATGACAGATATTGGTTTTTTCTAAACTAAATGATGAATACATATAAAAATAGACATCTAAAGTTAACAAGCCATGCGTCATTACACTCAGAAACTGCCCTCAAGGACATCCCTCCACCTCAGCTACCAATGAAAAAACTTTAGTTCGAACATGCATATTAGATTGTTCAATTAAAGGACCAACAAGACGTACATCAACTCCTTTTATATGTGCCCCAAGAAGTGCTGAGAAATAAATTTAAGTAATTAAACTTTTTGATATTTTATCTTATTTTCTATTTGAAGCACATTTTATTTCTAAGCTACTATCTTTTTTTTTAAATCTTATTTGAATTTCACACCATCTTGATAATTCTTTTAGAGAGAGAGGAGAGATAAAGGAAAGCCATGACCACATAAAATTGTGTTCTCATGGTACACATTTTATAACTAAAATATAAATCTAAATCCATATATCTTAATTTATACTATAAAATGAAGAATGCATTAAAACGTCTGGTGATTTGGAGTTCTGCAACTCCTCCGTCAAGTGATGACGGATTCATTTCACTAGAGCAGCTGATTGTTTATTAATGCACGATTGTATTCACACTAGAATTTGGATATTTAAAACTTTTTAGACACACAATGTTGTATGCGTCCATAAGCAATACTCCTTGCTCCTCATACTTAAATGTATATAAGGTATTTCCAATGCGCCCTAAGCGTATTAAAAAACTAATAAGCACATGATGTCATCCACTCGTCTTTTATCTTCCGACATGATTAATTACATAAAAACAACTTCATGGTTTCGTAAGAATAGTAAATTTTCTATTCCTTTGTTTATACGGTTGTGTGGGAAGATTATAAATCCCGATAACTCAATATGGGTCTCTTTCATGCACGACAGGTACCTTAGGGGGCGGGACATACTTCTTTGCGAAAAAGCAGTGGGAGACTCTCTTGTGTGGAGAACTATCCTGGATACACGCCAAAGGTTGGTTAATTCATCAAATAGCAGCAGAGGGTTGCTGGATTTGAGGGCCTCGTGCAGACAACTCACTTTCAAGGAAGCATTTGATATGGTTAGACACAAGGCTGACAGTGTGTTCTGGGCTCCTCTCCTTTGGAATACTAAGGTGGTTCCGAAACATGCTTGTGTGCACTATCGAGCATTACTGGACCGTCTCCCAACTCTTGATCGACTCTCTAAGCATGTGCTGCATGTCGGGGGAGGGGGGGGGATTGCTACTTTTGTGGACTGCAGTGTGAAACTTGTAACCATATATTTTACAATTGCTCTTATTCGACGGCGGTCTGGAATGGGGTTGTATCTGCTATGGAACTACATTCGGCTTCCAACCTTCTCTCAATGCTGGACTGGTGCTCAAAGATTTGTTGCATCAAAATGAAGCTCAAAACCATAGCTGCTCTTGATGCGACCACATGGGCTACATTGTGACGGCTGCATTGTACTGACTTCTATCAGGAGTTTTGGGCCAGTGATGCTAAGCTTTGTGCATTGCAACCTGTTTTCTGTTGCTGGCTTTATCTTGTATTTTCTGTAAGCTCTGCACGAACTGTTGTAACTAAGAGTTTTGATTTAAATACATTAATTCATACCGAGCAAAAAAAATAAGTATTCTAATTCATAGCTTTTAAAGACACTCTTACGTTTATATTTTGGAATTCTATTCTTATTAGTCCCAAATCTTTATATTACAATACTATTACATATTCATTTATTACGTTGAATTTTTACTTGCTATGAACTCAATAACTATATTAATTTGTTACTACTTTTTTTCCCATTTTTTACTGATCCGAATTTATTTTCGCAACTTCTTTTTCATTTCTTACTACTTTGAATTTATTTTTTACAACTTATTACAGAATTATGGTTGTTTTTCTGCAAGGTTCGTCCATGGAGAGTGAGTCAAGGCCTAAGATCATGTCGAAAGGTGTAATCGATGGACACCATATGAATGTTCATGTATTACACTTCATTGGTCCACATGGATGGAGGAGGCAAGGTTAGCGGAAATATTCAAGGATATAAGGTATTCCCATTTTTCAGGGTAAAAAGGGGTAGAGAAAATACCGCGAGCTAATGCCCGAGTACCAGGCATTAAGACGTTGAAGTAACACATATCATACTCTCAGGAAAAAATCTGAATGACCTTTAAAAAAAGGTACCTGTACTCATAATCGACATATGTGGGTAGGTAGGGAATACCAAGGAGCGCGAGATGACTCTCTAAGGAACTCAACAAAATAGCCCCACAACTTCAGGGAAAGGGTGTCATACAATTTTTGCCACCGTTTTTGAATCAGTTATTATTTATCACAAACTTCGTTGATGATAGTATGCAATTTTTGTCATAAGTATAATGGGAATACGCAAAAAAAAAGTTATGTTGGAGTCGCAAAATATATCGTACTCCCTCCTCGGTGTTTGGGGGAACATTACAAACTCGCAGTCGTCAATGATTTTTACATATCAGTATTTTACTTATTATAAATTTTCTCAAAATCTACCTCACGAAGTTATAAAAAATGATGACATATTTACAATATATATGGATTAAATGAGGCTGCCCCCTTGGGGGAGCTAACTTGGCTCCCTCCGGGTAATTTTGCCCGTGTTTTTATTTTTTTTTTGAAAATTTCTTCCGTAAATATTAATCGCTATATCCCTATATCATGCTATTCAAATTTCATGCGAAACAGAGACTTCTACGGCCTCCATCCAGACAGTCATTTTTTAACGGTAATAGAATTGCTAAAAATGACCCTCCTGGATGAAGGCCGTAAGAGTCTCTGTTTCACGCGAAATTTGAATGACATAATATAGGGATATATTGATGAAAATCCACAGAAGAAATTTTTCAAAAATAAAAAAATAAAAATGCGGGCGAAATTACGCGGGAGGAGCCAAGTTAGCTCCCCCCATGGGGGCAGCCCCATTTTACCCTATATATATATATATAGAGAGAGAGAGAGAGAGAGAGAGAGAGAGAGAGGAGCTAAGAAAAGCCAATATCCAATTTAGGCATTTCCTCTTTCTACAATTTGTTTTGTCATAGACTTAGTAATAGACATTAACAACACATATAAATCAAGATAGAATTATGAAAATGTTATTATATTTGAGGAAAATGTTCGTTACATATGGATGCTATACTTTACAAAACAATCTTATTATCATTAATTTTATAATGTGCAGCTTACGCTTTACAAAATTGGTATAAATTTTTACTAAATTAAGGATGGCTTTAAAAGCTTAGGAAAAACTCACCTCATATGAAGGGGCCCTGGTGTGTGTATGTGCGTTGTTGGAATAAAAAATGTAGAAGCAAAATAGATAATTAACTCAAGAATATAAAAATAAGATAAAATAAAACACTCAGATTTTACGTGGAATCATGCTCCATAATGAGTGGTGGGATGAAACCACGTGAAAGGTATCTAAAGGCCTGATGTTCTATTGTAATTCTCTCAATGAATACATGGGGTGCAGGGCTCCTTATATAGCCACACAAACAGGTTGGAGTTCCACTTATATATGATGTGGGACTAAACAAGAGAACATAGTAATTGAATTCTGGAGAGATCCAATTACCATATTGAGGACCTGTAATGACCGTCACTAAGATTAATTAAATATGATTAAATAAACTAATGATATATTGAGGACCACTAATGACTATTAACAAATACTAATCAGTTGTTAGCAAAAGTTAAGCACAAGCTAGAAAGATAAATCATGATTAGTGAAAGTTAATCACGATTAGTGTTAATTAAGCATCGTTAATGAATCTAGAATACTCTGAAAAGTTCTAAATTAATTCGAGTCAACATCCTTGGACTCGAAGCTTATCGAGTTTGAGCTCATATCCAAGTTCGGTAATCAAGTTTGAGTCTAAGCTGGGGCTGCCTTGACTCACTCATCTCAATAAAGCAACCCTAGTTTTTAGTTATGCCCCATTATCCACGCCGTAGTTTGAATAAACAATGATTTAGTTCAATTCATTGACAGTCAAGCTAACAAAAGGACACGAGTGATGACACAGCAAGAAGTCATGTGCACAATTGATATTCCAAAAAAAAGGACTATAACTGATACTGCAACATCTAAGAGAGGCATAAATGTAAAAAATTGTAATCCACTCTAGTCTCACCTTGTTCTCGCTACTCGTTTATAGCCACATCCAAAATCACCAATCCACGTAGACTCGTGTAGTTTTCTTCTTTCAAATTTTTTGGCATTGAAATGCTAGGTAGATTATTTAATGGGCGCATTCTTTTGGGGATTAAAGGGGATGGAATAACAGGTAATAAGGTTTATTCTCGATCCTCGTTTATTTGGAGCTTTTGTTTGGTAAGATAAATGTATGATAAGTCTGAAATAAGCATAGAATACCAAGATTTGTTATACATGTTCATGAAAAAAGATAGCTTAAAACAGAACTTTTGGTATATTGTTTATTCTAAAATAAAAACAAAGTCATTCTTTTTTTCAAATGAATTATTATTGTCATTTGCATTAATCGTCTATCATCTCTAAGCATGCTCACATTGGATCGCACTCGATAGATTCAAACAATACGAATCATTCGAAGAGGTCTCATGTCAACACTTCTATGATCTTCTCCAACCCTCGTGTGAAGCTCTTCATCCAACCTTTTCTACTTTCAAACCACACATTCCGCTGTCCATTTATAATCTATATACATTCTCTAAAGTACCTTAAATACACATTTTTTCCATTTTATTTACCTGTCCAATATTTCTCTATTTTAATCTAAAAAATCATATCTCCCTAGCATATTTCAATTTTTTTTCAAAAATTTATTTTGATGCGCCGGTAAGAAAAAATCTCACTTACTACATTTTTCTTGAAGGAAAAATACACATTCTTATAAATCGATCAAAATAAAAGGAAAGAAAATCATTTCTCATGAAGAGTCAGTGATTTATTTTCACTTTCCTTCGTATAGAAAAAAATCACTCTCTTCACTTTGGACTTTTCCATAATTGAAAAATGTTTTTTTACAATTTCTTCAACGTTTTATCTTTAGTGCTAGGTTTTCTTTTAAAAAGACTCAACCAATGATATATGTGTTCCTTTGGAGCAAAAATACACCCATTTATTTTAATTTCATTCATATTGACTCAGGATTTTCCAAAAACAATAACAGCCACAAGATTTTTTAGGTCAAAGAAAAAGTACAAATCGAGTTCATCATTATCTTGTTGATGGGCCAACATTACTTTCCTTCCTATGCTCATATGAGAATGGAGGTGTGCAAATGATATCTTGGAAAATAAATTCCATGGGTCCTTTTCAAGTCAGCATATTGTTGTCACAACATAAAATCTTCGGAGAGCACATAATTAAAGACTATGTTGGATGAGATAAAGAAATAAGATTTATACTTAAATCATGTTTAGTTGATACAAAGGATAAGAAAAAGCACTGTGACAAAGACATAATATATGTTATTGTAATGATTTGACCACTTTGCCATATAATAGTTTATTCTGAAATAAAGTCTCCTTAATTATCCGGATACAAGAATATCATCTCAGATTTTATTGATCCAACTTTTTTGAAAAAAAGGGATAATAAATAATACCTCATAATGGAAAGGTGAAATCGACTCACCAATCTTGTTAGGTTGATTTGAGGGATAAGAAAAGAATAAATATGTAAAGAGAGACTTAATGAATGATGTGATCATGTTGTGATAATTAGACCTGACCAATGGACTGGAGTCCATCCATCCAGCCCGCTCATGGGCCGAGCTTGGACCAAGAGATTTTATGAATGGGTAGAGCCGGCTCGACGTGTTCTTTGGCCTGTCTGTCAACTGGACGGGTCATGGACATGTGTCACAAAACCCTGCCCGCACATATAAAAATATGAGTTTAAAAATTGCATTTTAGATACGTTTAATATAATATACTTCGAGCTTTTGTTTGGCATTATCAATATTACATCGTATTTTATAGTTTACATACCAACCTATTATGGTTACTTAGATTTAGAAAGATTAGATGATGCTAAAAAACTTAATTATTTCTATAAATTAGATTAAAAAATTAATGAAAATATTTTACATTCGGCTCATGGGCGGACCCGACTTGGCTCAGGTCGGACTTGGCCTTAGAGTATGGTCTGATTTGGAGTTTTAGAATCCAGACCATTAGGCCTCTGGCCCATGACCCAGCCCGACCCGCACTTTGACTAGGTCTAGTGACCACTTATTCTTAGATAATTTATTTGAGATAAAAGTCTCCTTAATTCAGGATAAGAGATGGTACCGCATCTAAATTGGAAGAACCCATTTGATTTTTAGAATATCTTATTATTTCTGCACAATTCTGGAATAACCAAAGTATCTACTCAGATGATTATTTTGCGGCCGGATTTCAATTTTTTGGTTAGAGGTTAAAGGAAAATCTAGATAATTGATTATTTGCATTAATATTTATAATCACTAAAGAATATCTAAGGTGGCAAGATAAGGTTCCCTTTGGATGGTTGTGGGAGTTTATATAAATAAAATGGACATATAATGGCAGACATTTTTTCAGAGTTATTCTACAAGTCGTTGACATTGTGGCTTTTCTAAATACTCTGTATAATACGTAGTTTATCTCGTGCAATCTTTACTGCATTTATATATAGCCCAATTCATCGGAAAAAAATAGCGGGTCAAAGAAAAAAAATAATGTAAATGGTATTTGTCATGCATGTTGCATGTCCTTTATGTATACAATATAATTGATCATAAAAGGTTTTAGCATTTCATGCACGTCCTAAATTTTCCAGTCATTGCATTATTAATGCATCCGGTTGCCATAAATTGAAAGGAAACTTATCATTGAAATTATGCCTTCACTTTTTGCAATTTTTCATGTATTTTTTAAATTCTCGGCAGCATCCTTTCGTTATTGTAATTGAGGGGTACATGTGTGACAACGGAAGGGTACAAGTACAACTTCGAATTTGGTAAGAACAAAAGAGTACACGTTTGATTGCAAAATGGGTCAAGGTATAAATGTTATTGGAAAAACTCAGAAGGGTACAATTGCAAAAATCCATAGATAAACCTTACATATTATGAGAGATAAAATAGTGTTTTTATATTTTTCGCGTACAACGTTTGCACGGGTCGAATACTGGTGCGGTAATGGTTTCTTTTCCCTCAAGTTGGTGAAATACGTGGGCCCCACTATTGAGCATAAATGGAGAGCCCACTTGGGTGGATGTGAGGATAATGTGCATCGTCGATTCTATCTATTAAAAATGCTTGAGGGAAATCTTAACACGCAAGCAGAGGTGGAGGCTTTTGGCAAAAGGACGGATGATTCCCTTTTTTTGTAACTTGTAAAACACCCACAGCTTTCTGAAAGTAACCTTATTTTAGTTTAAATAAAGTGATTTTTATATCCATAACCTTGAGTAATTTCGCAATTACGATCATAACTCCATATAATCGTGAATAACACAAGAAATTTCAGATAGTCACTCCGTCTCACAGCTATAACCCTCCATTAATTTAACATGTTAACTCAACCATATGAGTGAGTTAATCTAACCAATCTACCATCGAACAGTTAAGATTAGCTAAAATTTAAAAAAAAAGGAGAAAATCCTTTAAAACGGAACGGGCTTGCAGACGGTGGGAGATCCGAGCTTCGGAGTAGGGAGGCTGGGTGCAGGGGGTTTCAGGCTTCGAAGTAGAGAGGCTGGGCGCGGGAGCTCCATCGACGGTAGGGGACTAGGCGCGGGGGAGCTTCCAGGAGGAGGAGCTTGGTTTTTTTGTCGAAGCAGGGAGGCATTCCAGGGGAAGAAGGGAACCGGGGGCGTGGGGGCTCCCGAGGAGCTGGGCATGGGCGACAACCGGGGGGTGGCGCTCGAGCAGGGGAGCTGGACACGGGGTTCGCTGGGAGGGAGGGCTTGGTTTCCTGCAGGCCCGGCGGGGGGGGGGGGGGGGGTGGGGGGGTCCTGGCTTCGAAGCAGGGAGGCGTTCCAGGGGAAGAAGGGAACCATGGCGTGTGGGGGGTGGGGGGAGGGGGGCTTGGTTTCCTACGGCCCCGACGGAGGGGGGAGGGGGGGTTTCCGGGCTTCGAAGCAGGGAGGCGTTCAAGGGGAAGAAGAGAACATGGGTCGTTCGACCAAGGGAGGAGCTGGGCATGGGCGGCCGGGGGGAATATTTCGAGCAGGGGACCAATGGTGGTACGTTTTCGGGGAGCGACGCTGCAGGGAGGGAGGTGACACGTTTTACAAATAAGAATAAACTTTTGGGGCAATTTTGTCTTTTTAAAAAGAAACCTTCAAATATAACGGCCATCCCAAACAGAATATACACAGGGTTATGTAATGTAAGAGTTAAGCATTACTCGGAGTTTCTCATGTAATTCACGATTATGCAGGGTTATGATTGTAATTGCAAAATTACTCAGGATTATAGGTGTCAAAACTCCTTTAAAAAATTCTCATCAGGATAATTTTTTTCAACTCGTTAAAAAGAAAAAAATCTCATCAGGATACTTAGCTTGAAGGGCCAAGTAGAATAGAAAGTTTTTTAAATATATGTAGAGAGATTTTTTTACTTAAGATGTAAAATTTATTTTGACTTCATACCATACAATCTTTAAAGATATTAAATAATTTTTTGAACATGTCATAATATTTTTAAAAAATTGAAAAGAATATTCTAGTGCTAAAATTATTCTTAAACTTACTATGTGGAAAGTAAGACTTGGATACAAAAGTTTTTCATACAAAATTATAAATGTAAGTAGCAATTCCTCTTCTTTGTATCATCTCTTTTGTAATTTAGAATTGTCTTTTAAAATTTAGAATTGTTCCTTAAAGTAACCTTTTTTTTATAAAGCATTCCACGAGTACTATGGTTACTACCTGCTGAAGATTACTGAATTTTCTCTTTCTATCACTAATTCGATGCATCTAATCAAGTTTTATTATTCTCTTTTTATTTAACCTGGATTAATTGACAGAAATGCAAATGTACAAATAAAGAGGGATATCGATACATGTGTTACTATATAAAACTATGTTATCGTATCTTTAGAAAAAAAGATAGAGATGCAAAACAGGTACATATATTGACGAATATAAAACTATGTTATCATATCTTTAAAAAATAGATAGGGATACAAAACGGGTATCAATCGCATACAAATACTCCATATGTTAGTTTAAATACGGATGCAGATATATATTAATGAATATAAAACTATGTTATCATATCTTTAAAAATCAGATAGAGATGCAAAATGGGTATCAATCGCATACAAATACTCCATATGTTAGTTTAAATATACATGCATTAGATGACATATAGATTATATAAATATACTAATTATACTTACATCGAAATAATTATATCAAGTATGATGAAAGAATGCATAACACAATAGGTTTTATCATTTGTACCCCTTTTAGACTATGCAATATCAGTTATGTCCCTTTCTTTTTTCTAATATCAGTTGTGGCCATGTATCCTTATAAAATCCATAGTTCTGCCCTTTTGTAATATCAGTTGAGCCTCTAGCTCACCTTGATAGAAGGACAAAACTTAGGTTTCATAAGAATCTAGGGGAAGAATTGATATTACAAAAAAAGAGAGGAGCATAGATGATATTGCAAAATCTAAGCGGGACACACGTGATAAAACTCTAAAATTATGTTATCTATGGTTAAAAATAAATTTACAATTATGTTTATAAATGAAAATGGATATTCGGATACAGATACAGATGTTTGCGGATATCAAAGTGATATCATTATCCTTATCCATTTTGAAAAGAGAGGAGAATATGCGGGCTTTAGGTAATACATATATGCATCTATAGAAACAAAAATACAAAAAAAATGAGAAGTTGAAAAGGAAGATAGGCTATTGGGAGATTTGGGATTAACCCTCTCGCTCATGCCCGATATTTCAAATATGAGGGGAATTAGTCATTTTTTTAGCTTTTTTAAATTTCGAAAGATCGTACTCTCATGGGACAATCTCATTTACCTAAAAAAAGAAGCACGAGGGGGACCAATCTGTTTCTCCTGGAATTTAGGAAGGGAAGGCAAGGAGTAACAGGGAGGCCTGACCCCCTCTCGTCCCCCTTCCTCCATCCCTGCAAATCCGACCATCAATTTAAAAGGGGTCCACCGTTTAAAACCCAAGCTTCACTGTCGCTTCCTCTGGGCACATGGTTGACAAAGACGTATCTGCTTGTAAATTGTATACAGATATGAATGTCTGGATCTCTACCACCTTGACATCTGATTAAAAAAATGGTTAAGTCTTCTACCAATTTAAGTAATGTCGGCTATATGAATTCTTTCTCAAATCCACGTTGAAAGATCTAACTATTTTTTACGCTGGCCATCGGCTACCTAACGTAATCCCCACAAAGGAAGATTTGAACCATGATCTTTTGGGTGGTAGACACACTGCACTATCACCGGACTATTGGAGTGGGTTAGGAATCAACTCATATATAAAAAGGAAGGTATTTGTACCTCACGAACCCTATAAACTTGTTAAATGATCTCTACGACCTTTGAAATATCGATATTCCTCCATCGACCCTGTAAACTTGCTCCATCTTACCCCATGAACCCTACCATTAATTGAATAATTCTTGAGTTAACTTGCTTGGGTTTAAATTGGGTTAATCAAACCGCATCAAAATCGAAGGTGTCATCAAATCGAAGGTGTCTTTTCTTCCACTCTCTTTCCTTCCTTCTTCCCTCCCCTTCTTCCTCTTTCTATTTCCAACGATGCACACCGAGGGGGAGACAGACAACGACATGAATAACAACATGAGGAGGGGGTCGGAGACAGGCAATCTGCCTCCATTCTGTACGTCCTCAGCAGGTCGAGGGCTCCTATAGGTTCTCCTCCTCTTCCTCTTACTTCCTCCTTCTCCTCCTCCTCCTCCATTCTCTCCTCAACCCAAACCATTTCCCTTTTGATTCGATCAAAAACCATTCGGATCTGAGTTCTCGGATCGAGACCTAGACCATTTCCCTTTTAGCGAGCTTTTTTGTTTGAAGGAGACGAACGAAAATCGATGGCCCAAAAGAGAACAACAATAAAGAAGGTAAGGTATGCGCGTTGTTGAAGAAGGAAGGTTGCACCTGGGAGGTACGCCACTTCCAAAAACGACCAGACTTTTACAAAAACGACCAGGAGTCCATCACTGGTTGACAAAATCCAAAAGATTTCCACCGAAATTGCAGGTTTCCAAACTTGGAGTCCTTGAATGAGCACTGGAGATTGAAGAGGGTGCAAGGGGCAAAAAATGGAGCAGCATGGAGGAGGAAGGTGGGAGGTCAGGCGATGCAAGGAAAGGATGGGGGGAGATTGGGTGGCGCGAGAAGAGGGGGTGGAGATCGAGCGGCACTGGGAAGAAGATGAGGGATGGCATGTTTTGTAAATTTGATAAACAAAGAGGGTGATATTACCTCTTTTTAATAGAATATAATTAAATTTAACAGGTAAATGGATGGGGGTTAACTACAGGATTTGTGGGGTAAGGGTTAGCAAGTTTACGGGGTCGAGGGAGGAATATCGATATTTCAAAGGTCATAGAAATCATTTAACAAGTTTATAGGATTCGTGGGTAAAAATCTCAAAAAAGAATAACAACAACAAAAATAAATCACTAAATAATAAAAAAAGCAACCATGTATGGCAATATCCAATTGTAGCGCCTCGGGCCATAAGCCCGCTCCGTTATCGAGGATTAGTGATCCAGACAATCTGTTGAGCTTGAGCCCAACTAGAGCCCTTGACCACCGTCCAATTTGCTTAAGCACATGTTGTTTAGTAGTAGCCTTCACTACTTATAAGCTACTACCACACTTTTGGAATTAGTAAATGTGATACTATGTAATTCATTACTTATAGGGTAACGAGAGCTATCCTTCCTTTCCAAAGCATTTGCAATAACTAGCCTTATGTCATCCCTCTTAGCTAGCCTTGATCGAGGGACGAAGCCACAAGGGGAACTATTGAGCCATTATTTGTTTAGTTTGATTTTCCATTATTTATCATTTTAGTAATCGGTATTTGTTGGATTTCATTGGTTGCATAATCTAGGGAAAACAATTCCACAACATTTAACACTAATATGATTATATTATAAAACAAGACCATAAAATCTTAAATATGAGAAACTTCACTGTACAATTTTTAGGTAAGTATGCAAATATACATGATATATTTGTGCCCCATCTTCTACCATTGTTTGTACAAATGTTGGCCTTTGTGTTATATTTTTCATCATGTCTGATATACTACCATCCATTTATACAAATATTGACATTTCCATCCATTTTTTAAAAAATGGTCACGGATACAATTATCACTTTAATATCCACAAAAATCTATTACATTATATGATTGTAGATTTATTTGAAATATATATAATACATTATAATACCCTATTCCATTATATTTGATATAAACTTTGTGAAGTAATTACACTTTTATGTATTTGTATCATGTGTGAGCCATGTAAGTCACAAGCACACATATATGTTTGTATATAATATTGCTGGCTGTATTTGTGTATCCATTTTATATTTGTATCTGTTTTAATGTGACGATAACAAATTTTTCGTAACAATGAAAGTTCTATCTACATGTGCATGCATAATTTAAAAGGAGAAAAATAAACGGCAAGTATAACATTTAAAAATTTGTCGTACAAGTATATGCTTGTCTGTGACCGATCATTTACGTCCTTATTTTGGTACCTTGAGTAACCTCTCTATACTCTACATTCTGATGATTATTTAATAATCTTATCTTATAGATCATGTTTCAAATATAGGTTTTCAAAAATTATAAAAGTCTATCATATAATATATGCCAATAATTATGGTTAATTATAAACCCCTTTCCTCTTTGTGTAACACATAATGAAATCTTATGGAAAGACTTGGGGTTCGTCTGGTTGCAGGGTTGGGTTGGGTTGGCACTAGTGGGTAGCCCCTCCTTCCAACCCTC